>OX103979.1:27643536-27805377 GCA_944470395.2 Schistosoma turkestanicum | reverse complement strand
CACTGGTCTTGTTATTAATTTAAATACTTGATGTTTGGATAGAAATTTTGTTGCAGTCAAAATTACTTTTATACTACACAAACAGTGGAGTTTGAGCACATTTGGTATTATGCACTCCTGTGCAATTAGTTTAATCTCTCCAATCTTTGAGTGTCCATTACTCGTAATGATATTTTCACTGGAAAGTTACCAGGTTCCTTGGTTCAGAAAGGAGGATTTATTTCTCGTTTCAGATTACCAACGATCTCTATTCATTATTGCGTTTTCTGATTATCAGTGTTTCTGAATTTTCGAAGTCACCGGCTGTTTTTTAGTAGAGGTGGATAGTGGCTAGCAGTGAAATCCAGGACGTCCGTTTTGTCCCATTTTGCGCTCGTCAGAGTTCATATCCACTCCAAAACTTGAACCCAGTACGGTTCGCTTCAAATGCTGCCGCGTTATTGAGTTTTAATAGTATTCGCGTAGGGAAACTGTACAGTTTATGTGCTTTTTTAGTACGTCTTTCAATGGAAAACACAGCCATAAAACCAATAGACAAACATGGTTCAATCCCCCCTAAGGTTCAGAAGTACCATTATAGTCAGGTATCGATTAGGAGGTTAATGTTCTTGAGCTTGACGAATGATAGACCATTTCTAAAGTGGTCTCAACATGAATTATGATTTTTCTCATAAACCCTTTTCCGAGAAGCTCCCAATAACATATTGATAAATTGCAACATCGAAAGTTTTATTAGTGAGAGAACCTGCAATTATTGTTCTGCTAAAATCGTGGCTGCACACTGTCATGTGACAGAATCAATATAACGATTACACAAAATAGTAACGAAAATACTAACTATTTGACAGATTCTTAAAAATATCAGCACAACAAATCATATTTATGACATCAAGCATTTCATCACTTCTAAAAAGAAAAAATCAAAAAAATCTTGTTACCATCATATTATATCTTTGTATGATTTAACATTGTGAAATTTTCTTCGAAATAATACTTGGCGTAATTTTCTGGTAGTTTTTTTGAATTATATGAAAAAGGTTGGTGCACTTAATCGACAATTGACGTATTCACTAAAACGTGTCTCCAAAATAGTTGGTAATATTATCTGATTTCTCAACTTGTTCTCCCGCTTCTGCATTTCTGACACTATGAAGACTGTTTAATTCAGCATTTTTCCGTTTGGCACTTTGTTTTCTCATCACCAACGGTATTAACCTATTTGTAAAAGAATGTAACTAAATTATTACTTATATCTATATCTTTTTTCAAAATTCAGCTAACAAGGAAATAATCATCTTCACAGACATTCTATTACAATAATGATCATTCGCCTACCCGTGACTAACTTTAGAGTGAATTACTATGGTTCTGGTAAGAAACAGTGGTTTGATGCGTTCACTGATTTTGGGAGTGAGTGATATCGGTATACTTGGCAATAATGGATAATGGTTGACTGGTATCGTTATTTAACTGAAGCTGAAAGCACAAAGTAATGGATATCAACTGCATGATCTGAAAGTAATTCACTTGTTACTAGTGTTTTATATGGTGATTTCGATTCCTGGAGAGGTGAATAATGCAAGCTGTTGGATGGATCTACACAACAATAACTGTTTATTGACCAGTGGTTTCTGATGGGTGTCTTGCTCATTCCATCCCTTGATGTGAACAATCTTCTAAAATTATATTTTTTTTAACTTTGTGATAATATTATCAATGAACACAACTGAGACAAAAGATGACTAAACTAATTGACTGATAAACCTGGCATTCGATGTAGGTCTTCGAGCAGTGCCAGATGACTTAGTGAATCGCGAACAAATATATACGACATTTCTCCTTAAAGTTTACATCGTCCAACTATTTTTGCATGGTAAATTTATACTTATTGTTGAACGTTTTCTTATTGGACCAGCTAAGATGCTGCCACTGTTTGCCTTGTTGATCCTATAGATTGTCAGTGTGAATATCACTCTATTCAAATTACTTAATTCTTATTCAATTCAAAGTCTTTTCTATTGCAGACTTCACAAGACATTTATTCATCTATCGACAAAGGTTTTTTAATGATTGTAAAGACTTCTGGTATCATTTTATTGACAACCATAACTACTGAGTGATAAGATTATCTTAGCTGATGTTTGGGTTCAAAATTATCAAGTAGTTTAATTAGCTTTGGGTGCAAAATATGTCAAGAGTTTCCAGTGCATGGCGTATGATCTTCTTATGCCTTTTCAGAAGTTAAGAACGACTTCTTAATCATCTAGAAGCACTAATATGTCAGATGGTTTATGGGTGAATACTTTCATTGATAGATTATTTTTCATCAGCTACTGAAGATAATCAACCACAAGATAGTCATTTCTTTATAATATCCGAATTCATGAAGTTGGTATGGATTAATACGTACTAGATCAAGTCGAATTTCGTTAGTTTATGTATTGTAGCACAAATCGTTTATTTTTCAACCATGCTGGTATTTCAAACATCGGTTCTTATTTTATAAAGTGATGGATAATTCGTATTATTTTCAAAATACTTACAAGTCAAGTATGAGTGTTGTTACTAGTATGATTACAACAATGATGAATACTGTTCCTGGGAATGTTAATACAGTTGCAGCATACACAGCAGGAAGAGCCGTCAAACTTATAAGAAGACCGATTCGAGAAACAAATGCAGCAACCGATTGCATAATACCTGGACAAGAAGAAGAGGAAACATTTTTACATTATTTAATAATTCCACTAAATATTCAAAAGTTTATTCAGGTGAACAATTGCTGGTGTATTTATTGTATAGGGATGAGGTTAGAATAGTCTAGACAAATATTTGCCCTTAATCAGAAAAAATTGTCAGAAGACAGTCTAAATACGTTCCTAGGTTTTGGTAAATACACAATAATATTGAAAATCACGTAATTGACTTTTCTATTGAGATTGACTACAGGTTATCAGTTTTTAGGCTTCAAAACCAACGATAAGTAAATTCGCATATGCGTTTAGAGACTATTTTTCGTCATAGGTATTTACGAATCCTTTATTAACCTTGATTTCGGATCTGTGGTTAAAGTTTGGAGTTTCGGTTAATATACTTTGTTTAAGGATTCATATTTGATCGTCAGGGTGTAGAAGAAGTTTAGAGTTTGCGTTCAGATTCTTGTCTTAGAATTATGATTCAGGGTTGAGGTTGATTTGCTTGTTATTCAATTTCTTTATGGGAAGTATTCAGCAACACTGTGATTTTTATTTTATGGTGGTAAGAAACAGTTTCCAGTTATCATTTTCAATGTTCTGAGCACATCGCTCAGGTATTTTTACTGCTCACTGTACGTGATATTAGATAGATGTCGATCATTTTGACTTTCCTGCAAACTCGAAAGCAACTTACTCAATTACGACTGTTTCGTCCCTATATTACCCTTTTACTAAACTATTTCTAATAATGTTGTCTTCACTCTCTAAAGTTATGGGTTACCAGCTAGTTATATGACCTATGAATATAACCAATTATCAAATCAACTTATATCATAATTGGACAAATTCCTAATAGTTGTATTCAGTAGTGATTAATATTAACTATATATTTACAGAAATGCACAATAAGATACACAATGTTTGTTGCGAATTGATGTAACATTTTCAAAATGGAGTGTATGGTGAACTATTTACGAGTATTTGATCTATCGCACTATATCCTTGTGTTCCAAGTGCTCAATCTATATACAACTTCGGTCCATATTACAATGGTAGAAGTTTATTGTTTAGAAGAATCCCTGTTTAATCTCATTCCATTGAAATCACTTTAAATAAAAAAATTTCTATTTGACTTATGAAAATGAATAATACCAGTTGGCATCATTAATTACCTTGTATATCTTGACGGATGCTAATGGAAAGCATTGTTCGGAGTATCGGAACAAAAAAGCTCCTCATCAGTCTTGGAATAGCGGCTGAACATGGGGAAAATTATGAATTCTGATAACAATTTAGAATTCTGAAACATTATTGATATCAATAATATTATAGATAAATGTACAAATGTGGAGTTTGTAGAAATTATGAAATTTTATGGTTTACATCAAGGAATCAGCTTCCGCAACCTCGAATTAGAAATTGTTGGACGCTGACTAAGTGGTAATTCTGATAAACACTTGTCGACAGACCTGAAGGTCCTTGGTTCTGTCCACAATAATTACGACCTCGTGAATTGGTGAGAAGTACCATATTGCAACAAAGTAAATGTCTGGTGATTGCTGGTTAAAACAATTGTTTAACTAAGATCATTTCATAAAATTGATGAAGATATTCAACTTAAATTCATCAAAATTTTTCTTTAACCAATCTTTTAATGTCGATTGATAATACAAACTAGTTTTTAAAACGAAATCTCAACACAGTTTGTTTTGGTAGATAGTTTAAAATTAAGTGCTTAAAGGAGGCACACTTATAAAATTTGATATATTGACTGGTTTTGTTTGGTCTCAACAAATAGTATAATTAGGAATCAAGAATTAGGTGTTGTTTGGGTATAGATCTTAAAATACCAACCATTTGAGTTTTTGTAATAACCTGAAGTTTGATTGACTATGATGTGAGAACTTCTAAACTTCACCCAACCAAATACAAGAGATGACGAAGCTCTTCATTAGAACTGGATCGTTAGAAGTGAAAGTAAGTATTCACAATTCATTTGTATCTATACATTGAAAGATTAGCTCTGAGAATGGAATGTTTTAGGTATCAGTTCACGTGAAGGCTTTGATCACATTCTGTCATGTCAATTGACCAGATGGTCACGAATTCGTCTAAATATTTATTTTATTTCAAGCGTGTAAGGAGGTTGTACAAGGAACTTGCGAAAAATATTGTATGCTCAAACTCACGACTAAACTTGTGAATAGTCCGTTTATTCAATATACATTAAATATAATTAGTAGAATTAATTTGTGACGAGATGTGGAATGTAAAAGCAGTACATACACAAATTTTTATGACTGACAATTTTAAATATAAGCGATTCATTGGTAAAGTAATTGCAGCTCATAAACACTAATGTCATGCGCTGAATTGATTTTCGAGTGAGTGATTGATAGATGTAATTACTCATGATTAAATGTAAATTATAAAAGTTTCTTACCTATATAAATCAAAATATTCGCAGTTGGTAATTGAAATCGATAGGCAATTCCAGTTAATGAACGATTCACTATCAACATTATTATTGATATAGCGAAAACTGTAATAAGTAAATTCATTTGACGCATGTGCAGCTTTTCTTGACTGAGATTTTGTTTTGTGCGAGCTGCAGACTTTCTTTTTTCATCGAATTTAATTATCACAACAGTACAGATAACTGAGATTAATGCTGCTGTCACATCAGTTACACCACTACAAAGTATTAAAAAATCAAACAAATAGAAGAATGTACTGATGATGTATTTTCTTGCATTTGTCATATAAACTGGTAGATGAAATCATCATTTCGAAACGAGTTTTGTGCTTCGAGTACTCACTTATATTGCAATGATTCTGTTCGTGACACTGGATGATCGACGTTTCAATCCCATGGAAAGTATCGTTTCCCTTAAGAAACTAAATATACCTAACATACAAATATCTGGTATATCAAGGCGTTTGATCTATATGCGGTTGTGCCACAACACAAGAGAGTGATATCTAGATTACGGAGAGCCTGAGTGGTGCTTAACTATGTAATAATCAACCGCACTCTTTCAGATTAGAAGATATAACTTGAGAGTGGTTGCCATGTGATTAAATCATTTGACAACCCTATACTGATAGTCGGTAAAAGGTCAGAAATTCGCTGCATGCAATGACGTATAGTTAGATGGGTAGAACGACTAGTTCTTGTATACGCATTATGACTGTAAGTTGAGAATATAACCATGCACTTGTTGATCGGGTCAAAATACCGTTCATTGAACATACTCATTGTTAGAGAGAGAAGGGGATCATCAACAAAGGTTTAAGAAGTTCTATTCGTTCTGCAGAGTTGAAGCTTTGAGGAATGATATGTCAGTTCACTGGAATTCTTCGCATTGAATGCAGTACAGAATAGTCTAGAATCACATAAGAACTGCTGTTTAATTTGCTTTAATGTTTGGTGAATTCTAGTCACATGATAAGCGGATGACTTCTTTTGCTATAATTAACTAAACTTTGAAAACAGTGAATCGAAACAAAACATATTATATTTGTTCTGAGCAGTAGAATCACTAGGATGAAATTACTCTATTAACACAAAAATAAATGTGTGCTCATGATATTTCAGATGTTGATCGATGTATTGTCAAGAATGTCAATAATTTCACTTTATACTATGATGACAAATGAATATGAATCAATGATTACTAAATTCACAGATATTACCCAAATCAGTACTTAACACTTCCTTAAAATTTTAACTTTTGGTTTATGTAATTTTATATTCGTGGTACAACTGTCCTTGTATTGTGTCATATGTACGCTTAGCTGAACGCTGTATAGTTTGAAGCGACTTCCAATGAAGTGGAAAATTAGACAAACTTTCATTCCGTTTACACTATCGCTATTTATGGACAATGTCAAATACTTAGTAAGTCTCTGTACTTTGTTAAGCTGATTTGTAGTTTGTAGGGCATAAAGAAAAGAAAACAATGAGTTTGTTCCTCTCGAAACCACTGAAATCCCATTCAGAATTTACTTCTATTTATCTACTGTAAATTTCTGTATTACTATAGTGCAAGCAGTTTTGTGAATAAAATACACTTCTTTTAGAAATTTTAAACATGTATACCAGTCCATCTGATAAAATATATTTACCTTATAGGTCAGCATCGAAAATGAATTGACTAAATAATTTGCATGTTTAACTGAGAAATGTTTGTTTTAGAAAGGAGGTTTCGTTAAATCTCTGAAATAAAATAACAAAGTATTTGTTCTAACTTGAATTTAGTCTAGATTACTTACGAATATAGTCCGACTGTTTCTGGACTCCACAAGAATGGAGGACCCATTAAATAAATGGCAACATACTGCAGATCCGCCAAAGCTGACACTGAACCAAATAGGATTATTAATACAATCAGAATAAGGACAGGATCTAAAGTTTTTAGACGCTGAAAATTTAAAAATATACTACTTGTTAACGCTAATTACTTTTGCGTACATTTGACACTAAACATTGACAGGTTATGAAACATGTTAAGTAAATCTTATCCAGTTATGTAGAGAAACGTATTCATGACTGACTGTGCATCAGTTGGTGATTTCAGTAAGTTTAGCATTTACAGTACATGTAATATATAATGACTTGAAACTGCGTAACTCTTTCTGAAGACTATTAAATATATTCACTAACTGAGATACTATGAAATCTTTATAACATGCGACAATATATGATGAATTTTAAAGATTCCCATTGTGAAAATTAGAACAACACATATAAGCGAACAATATTGTTTTCGATTAGATCGTCATCAGGCTTTACTCTAATATACATGAATATTTATATGAAAATGTTAAACCAATCAAGGCAATTTGAGTGATAATCACAATGAAATGAAAAAGATTACGTAACTACATCTAATAGGCAAAAGTTCAAGTGGATAATAGGAAAACAGGTGTACTGATAGTAGTAGAAAATTCAACCCTAATTTATGTGTTCAGAAGAAATTCGTGACACCCCTATCTCTTCCGTGGCCGGATATGACGTAACTAATGATTGACATATTTTTATTTTTATTATTTTTTTTCATATTTTTATTATTTTTTGGATTTATTATTTTATTTTATTTTTACACATTTGCTTATTACGTAATGTTTTTGACGTTTTTGATGATTATCTGAATTCTATTCACCCACCCTTGACCTACTTTAGTTATCATATTTTACAAATTTTCTTACTACTATCAGTACACCTGTTTTCCTATTATCCACTTGAACTTTTGCCTATTAGATGTAGTTACGTAATCTTTTTCATTTCATTGTGATTATCACTCAAATTGCCTTGATTGGTTTAACATTTTCATATAAATATTCATGTATATTAGAGTAAAGCCTGATGACGATCTAATCGAAAACAATATTGTTCGCTTATATGTGTTGTTCTAATATATGATGAGCTGAGTCAACATAGTGTTGACATATGAAATGTACATATTTTGTTATTATTATAATAAATGTTTTAACAAGCCTATGTGTGGTCAGATTGTATTTAATGTAGCATAAAAATACAACATCCGCCTGAGTTACAAATTTTATCACTTTGTTCTATCAAAATGTAGATTTTTTCAATTAGATCGTCACCTGGAATATTTATATAAAATTCTTAAAACAATTTATGAGTAAATAATCACAGTGACATAGATTACATAACTATGCATAATTAGTAAAAGTACAATTTGTTAATATGAGGAAAGGTGTACACTATCAGTGGTAAGGACAATGAAATACTATATCAAGATTTTTAGTCAATTGTTCAACATTTGAAGTGTGGGTAAAATTTAGATAAATTCACTGTAAATAATAATCACAAAACATAATAGTAATTATCATTATTATGTAATGAGTTATGGAATATATTATTTCAATTTCGACAGATCAATGGGAAGACTTAGTTGATGTAATTGCGTTATATATTTCAAACAATCTAGTCACACATATATATGTATGAAAATTTATAAAAGCTCAATTAAGTACTAGTCCAAATAGACATAAGGTGTTCATTATAAATGAAAGAGACAGAAAATTAACGTAATATAGAAAGAATTAGAAAAGGTAGAAACTTTTCACATTACTCCAGGCCATAAAACAGCTCAAATATAACCAGTGTAAATTCAAGGTTTTAACGAACCATTTTATGTTCTTATATGGGGAGTTTTCATTTATTATTTGTCTCAGAATTCCTTATTTTTGTTGTGATCATGTTTTGCATTTGCTAGCCATGTTTCGCCTCTTTCTGTATATTTTCTTCACTATATGATTACTTACACGCGTTTTTATTGCGAAGCTCTCATAATTTTTTTTATTATTATTATGAATATTATTATTACTTTTATCTGTTGTGAGTAGTTATTTAGTCTATTTCATTGAGATCATTGAATCATAAATCGCCTTGATTGGTTTAACATTTTCATATAAATGTTCATGCATATTAGAGTAAAGCAGCCTGATGATGATCTAATCAAAAACAATATTGTTCGTTAATGTATATGTGTTGTACTAATTTTCACACTGAACTGCTCTTTATATAATCTTAAAGTAGATGTGAATATATTTAAGTGGCTGAAGTTTACATAGAAAGAAAAGAGTTAATTGTAATGTTAAGCTTTAAAAATAATTCGGGATAAATATAACCGTAAAAATCGACTAAATAATAAAGCGTTCACTTTTTGTCAGGACCTAAATACCAGTAGCATAGATGGGATGGATAAGAAGATTCATATACCTATTAGTCAATTCACAGTTGCAAGAGTGTAGCAAATTGTATTCCTCAACTTCTATTTAAAATAATGTTCTTTGCTCATATAATCATTGATTCTGGTGTTTTTCTTTGTGAGTACATGAACATTTATTGACGAGTCATAATTTCTTCAAAGATGATTTCGTGATCTGTTTTCAAATGGTGTGGTGCTATTTGCTGGTAAATTTTCAAGCTTTCTTCAATGTATCGAAGATTTGAAAGAGTGCTTCATACATTGTTTGTGTTCTGTTAACTTTATATATAGTTTTCTTGGTATTTCTCCAACATATACTGCAGAAAACGAGTGATATTTAATTTGATAAACAGACACATTTGGTTAACCTACTCTTGACTTTCAGTAGTGTCGATCTGATGGCATCGCTAACACGCAAATTATCCAGAATGAGCTTGAGTTCTTCAGAAGTTTCTCGATAGTGTGAGATAGCAATAGTGTTTTACTATAGTTTTATTCTACTGTCAAAATTGTTCACAAAAATTCTTAGTTGTAGACAAAATTAAATTTAATTCAATATGTTTACATTCTATATCTATCTATATCAATCATATCCATAAACATAAAGACGAAAATTAAACAGAAACGTAAACAATTCACAAAAAATTATGAAAATGAAACCATAAACTATGACCATGCTAAAAAGATGAATCTAACTAGCCACCTGCTATTATTATTCAAATGATAAATAAATAGCAAGATCATCGTATCAAGTAGTCTAGAATGTACGCTTTTTGATAGCATTGACTGGATTTTGTAAATGATGTCGATCAATGATTATGATAAATAGTGTAAGAGCGAATATTTATCTTTAAACAGGTATTTTCGCATCAATTTTTATTCCGATTAACAAACAGACCTTAGATGTGAACCTATTCACTGCGAATTAAAATACATTTAACAACAGCATCATTCAACATGTGTCAGATAGACAAATTTAAAGCAATTTTGATTTTATATCTATGTAATTTGACATTGACTTGTCACTTTATTCCTAACAATCTCTAAGATTTTTTACATGCAAATAGTCTGACTTATGAAAAGAAAAATACTGTATAAAATATGTATGCTACTCACTAGTTAAACCGATATGTAAGAGTTCACCGAATATTAAAATTCCAAGTGCTACTCGACGACCATATCGATCAGACAAATAACCCACTATTAAAGTGGTAATCAATCCGAGTGTTATACGAACTGCATTTGAAGCTGCTTCAAGAGTTGAAGCCTTTTTCTGAGCCAACTTCAGTTTATGCTTATCCACATCGGATCTGTAGGGAAACGAATTGATATTTAATGAAATAGTTTCTAATCAAAATTGATTTCAGTACAGGAATACACTCAAGTTTAAAGTACAACTGTCTTGATTGGATTAGAATAGTGTCGAGCAACTGTTAGCACATTTTCACCGCAATCTACCGCATTTATGAATATGTCCTGATGAGTTACAATAAAAAGATAGACTGCTGAGAAATACTGAAGACAATTTCTATGTAACTCATTGATATCTCTAAGAACAATAATATTGATTTCTATGCAATAATTTGATGAGATCAAAAGACCGAATGCTTTACACTGTTGATGCGTATCAAAATATGTGTTGTAGTCAGATCTGGTTTTGCTCTCACCAGATGCGATTGTCTATGCATAGAAAATAAATTCAGTTATGAATGCATGAAACAATTAATACAATTTGGTACTGAAACAAGTTGACAGAAAGTACAGACTCCAGGTCTGTTGTCAGTGCTGATGTCATAAATAAAAATTCGGAAATCAGTCGATTCCGCAAGTAACTGACAAGTGTTGTCTATAAACGCTCTGATCTACAATTTGATACATATTCAACGACATTATTCGGTAATTCACAACGGTGATGAAGTTGATCACAACAATTTATTCAGCAGAAAATAAAAAAATCTTTCACTAGCTTTGTTCCATCATCACATTATTATATTATCTTGAAACATTTTGAACGCATCCTTGACCAGTCAAATATGAATTAAATCGCATGCTAGGTGAGAGCATTGAAATCCCCAAACCAATGAGTGGTTATGAATCGTGTCAATATTTGTCAACAATGTGGTATATTTCTGAAAAAATTTCAACTCACATATTTTTATATCGTAGTCTTTCCTTCTTTGTATAGTAGGGGAGACCTTGTTCAGTGACAGCGCTGAAAATGTGAAAAGATTAGGTTGTTACACGAAAAATCACTTTTTGTGGTCATTGTCAAATTTTATATCATATTTGAATTCCATAAATGACTTTTGTTGTCTGACAATCCTGTTTAATTATCGAAATGAAATGAATTTAACAAAGTATTACAACATGGAAGTAGACAATTCACAGCCGTACATTTAAACCTAATCAAGTGAATTGTGTTGATTTCTATCTATTCAATTTTCATCACTGGTTGACGAATATCGGAGCACAGCTTGAGATTGTAGTACACTTAAACTTCATGCAATGTTTTTCAGTAGGCTTGATAAATTAGAAATCAACACCATTTGGCTAGCAAAACACATTAGTGATTGCGCAATGGTAACATCCATGTAACATTATGCAGTGTTTTTTGTGCCAAAGGACCTAGAATTCGTGAGGTACCACCTAATAATCAAATAAACTTGCACAAAAATTTAATTGTTTCTGGTGATACACTCTATTGAAGCTAAGTTCTAGTCGAGATTCATTTTGGTATGACCAAATAACTAAGTATGGTAAGACCATTACAATCTTTTTTTAATGCAGTTAAATATTAGAGACTTGAATAACCAAGAAGAACTTGTCATCGTCTTTTATATTTGCGGTGAAATTTAATTGTTGGAATACTTTTTGTGTATATGTCAAACAGTCATGTTACCTAAATAATGTAGTCAGTAAGTTAATCACCTATTCGTAATTGTATAAAGTATGTACGATTAAATGTTACTGAACAATGGAAAAATCTATATTTTACTTGAAATAGATATTATAGAAATACTGACATCAAAAAGCACAATAATCATTATACTTACCTGTAAAACACATACTGATCAGAGAAAAACAGATTCAACTCAACAGCAAGATATAAGGTCATAGTCATGATTAAAAGTAAAGTGATTACCCTAATTCTCAGTGATTTCTGCTTTGAGTCGGTCATGATGAGAAGTCAACTGTTTTGTTAGACCGTCAAAATTAAGCTATTAAAATTTTGATGGTTAATTTTCGTAGATGCATTTTTAAATTTGATCAAATTACATAGAACTATGTTTCATGATAAATTAATTGCGCGATGATTTACTTTAAAATCATCTGATTTTATTTGGAAGTTATTGAAGTCGGATATTTAAAAACAAATTTTAATTGGTTATGCAAAATAAACGTGAACACGCCGAAAAATAGAATATATCAACTGGCTGATCATTTGTTCACGTATTGGTTTTGTGATCACGTTACATTCTTTTTGAATAAACTTATTAAACTCTAATCACTAATTCATTTAATTATCTAAATAAAATTTTACTGAATATTAGTTTCCAACAAATTTAGTGTTCAGGCGAGACAAGCGGAGAATAAATCATGACTAATTATAAAAAGCACTTTACCTAACTACTGATCTAATCACTAGGTCACTGTCTTATTCAGTTATTCATGACGTTTCGTTTTATCCATAAGCTGTTTTTCTAACTTATATAAGCAGAGATGTATTTCGCCTGGCAGTGGTACCCAGGACGCCCGTTTCGTTCCATTTGGGACTCGTCTGCTGGATGCACCTGCATCTCAAAGCTGGTTTTTAGTCCGCAACTTATACCCAGTACCGTTCGAATGAAACGCCAGCACGTTATCCCTTTAGCTTATTATATCATATAGCCGCTGTCTTGTGCAGTGGGGTGAAGTTTAATTAATCTATAATAGTAATTTTAATCTTCTCACTGATAGTTAAGACAGGAAAAAAATCAACACTAACACTAGTAGTATTCCGATTGTGTGAATACAATCTGTAGTCAGGGAATACAGCTGTACGTTGTCTCGGATACAGTGACAAAGCATTTTCGCCGAGGAATAAAGATCCTTGTTTTGATTCCCGCGTGCAGAACAGCCTACAGTGTTGGGTGCTGTTTTCAAGTGCAGTGCACCACACTGGAGTGAAGTTTGGGTGTAGTGTGGATTTTGGAACAACAAGTAGTGAAGTGACGAGAGTAGAAGGGTAGTGAATCGAGGTGTAGGCATACAATTGACTTGCTATGTCATATTATATGTTCATTATATTGTGATGTTGTGCGATAACATTTTCAGTGATTGCGGAACCAGTAGATTTATTTTCACAGATTCATCACATAAAAAGTAAATTTTAGACGTTTATTGTTCATAAATTCATGTGAGTCCACAAAAAAATTAGTTTTTTACAGCATATCATTTCAGTTATGATTCATTATTAGTTGGGTTATGGATTTTCACAACTCAAATAATCTTACACTTGATTTTCAGCTACCTAGAGTCATGAATTATTTAAAGTCACAAACTATTTTAATCTTAATAATCATTAGTTTGACAAGATTTTCGCTCCTAAGTAAGAAAGTTACTATATGTTAACATAATGATAAGAAAAATATGCATCTCATAGCTTTCTGCTATGACAGTCATTTAGAATATTGCCACTTATCACTTGATTGACCGAGTGTAACTGAATAAAGGATTTTAAAATGTTATTTATTTTTTTATGATCAGAATTATTTTATTATCCTATAGTTGTTTGTAATTTTCCTCCACTTTGCTTTTCGATACTTCACTATTAAATTATTTATATACTTCTTATTACGTGATTGTTCTAATGCTTTGTGTTGATTATTATAAGTCTATTTATCCATATTTGACCTACTATATTCATTGTTGAGCTACTGACAACTTTTATTATCGTATTTCATTATTCTTATCATATACAGCACACCTGTCTTCCTACTATTAACTTCTACTTGTACCTATTATGTGTAGTTACGTAATCTATTTCATTGTGATTATTGACTCAAATTGCCTCCATTGATTAAACATTTTCATATAATTACTTGAGTACATTAGATTAAAGCCTGATGACGATCTAATTGAAAACAATATTGTTCGCTTACATGCGTTGTTCTAATTTTTACGGTGGGAAACCTTAATACATTTTAAATGAAACAGAAATATGATAATTAGATATAATTTGTTGTTAGAGTCACGTTTTAGATGCATGAGATAGAGATGGATGTTAGTGGCCAAGTCTTTATTGGCTGAGCATTAGTTACCAGGATGTTGCTATCAAAATTCTAAATGTTTTTCAAGATTCCTTAGATTCGTTCATATGTACAGATATTGTGCAGTCAATTTTTTCATTAGCAACAAAGCATTTGTAGATTAATTTTGATCAGTGTGATTTCCAGTCCCTAACCATAATAATGATATGAATGAACTGCTCTTAAGCTTCTTAAGGTCTTCTAAGGATTAAAAAACATATTTAAAAGAATGTGTTCCTTCATTTCCACATTCAGCTGCCTAGATGTTTCTCCTGCATATTTAGTGACGCCTAACTACAAGCCACTTCTTGTACATAGTTCTGCTGTTACGCCTGAAGTCATAGCATTCATCTGTAGTCATACTTTTTTTCGGAGGCACTCCAGGTTTTACTTTCTTTTTAACCATTTACGCAAACATTTTAGGGTGGTAAATTGCTCCCATTTTAGACGTGATTAAATTAAATTCAAAATTATTATAGTTGTTTAATTAATTTTCTTCTTCCAGATTTCATTTGTCCCTGACAATTTTGATTTGGATTAATTCTTTGAGAACTCCGAATGTAGTTTTAACGTTTAGCGGCGACTTTGTAGATGATATGTATTTAGAAGAAAAGGGAAAATATCAGTGAAATCGGTCTTGCATTTGTATCTCAAAATGTATTGCCTTACGCTGTTAGTTTTCAACACATCAAATTACCACATTCTTAATCAAATCCATCTTCCCTGAAAAAGTCATCTTATATGAGATTTTCATAACGTATATTTTCTGACAGATTATTTGATGTCAACATTAATTATCCACCTAGTAGGTGACTAGCAAAATTGATGTCATTGATGTATATACTTATCCTATAAACTCCAGATTTTGAACAAGAAAAAAACTATAAGTTAAGATGACGGTTTTCACCTCTTACACGGTAATACTGATATCAAAAGTTGTTTATTGAAAAAAAACCTACAACAGTCACTCAAACCGTCAATAAAACTTGTATAAAATATAAACCATAGTTGATGTCAAACATTTCCTAACGAGATGAAACGTTTCTAGTATTTATGCATTGATTTCTAATGATGATACTTTTATAATTGAAACATGATTCACAACTGAATGGAGTTTGGCTTTTGTGAGACAAACACGCATTGAAAATTAAGGCAATATTCACAGAGCAGAATAACTTATCACCTTAGGTTCAGGTAATAATTTATTACAAAAGCAGCTCATTCAACTCAATGACCACCTAAAAATATTCGAAATCAGTAATGCTAAATTAAGCAATACATTTTTGTACACGCTGTCATTGACTGATAATTATTTATTTCAAAATGTATTGATCAGAAACAATATGTTACAGTGAACCACTGTTTGATTATTTTACTATGTAATTTAACTTGCAGTTAGTAGTTCTTTTTTATTTATTCGAATAAACAAACATAAAAAATGAACCAGATTGTTTTTTGAAAATCGTTTAATTTGTACACTTTAAGATGGAATACATTTTTAGTAAGAACCAATTAATCACTTAAACTGTTTATAACAAAATCAGGTTTATTTTTTAGTTGTATTTATAAAAATCATCCTTTTGAACGAGGCCGCATCATGAAATCTGGTTTGTGCATTAGATATTTCCACAAGAGTTTTTCATAGGATCTATTCTCTCATTTTTATTGGCGATTCGATACAAAAATCTATAAAATGTTCACATGAAAAAAATCATTTTTCGGAAGTTTCCAAAACCATGAAAACTTAATTAAAACACGGGGTTGATTGTTTTAAACCTTCCATGAATACACAATTTCAGTTTAACTGTCCAGACTGTTAAAAAATAGTTTGAAAAAGATAAAGTCTGCCTCAGTACTTCACTTGTGAAACTGCATCATTGGTTAGAAATAAATAAGCACAACAGTTTTCGAGAAAGCTTTTTAACTTTTTTCATTCATGCTGATGATATACTAAAACGAATATATATGAACAATTTTTATCCCAACTTCACTTATCATTCAACCAAAGAGGAGATCAATTGTGCTTCGACTCAGTTACGAATGAATTTTAAATTTGTCAATGAAAGTTGTATCAACATTTCTAAATTCGCTGTATAGAATTTTTCATCATTCACTATCATAATAGATGCCTTACTTGAAATAAAATAATCATTATCTACCGGTATTATTCGGAAATGTACCTATCATAATGGCATTTTACATGTTTAGGTGAGATTGCACACGACCATAATATTAGCTTGACGTTACTTTTACATATTTATGTTTAGAAAATATTTATTTACAGTTAAACATAAGGATGACTTGTGTATTGTGCAATTACTAAAATACTTCAATAAACTGTTATCATTGAAAGTTTGTATTTTTCAATTGGTATCAAACAAAACACGGTTACGTTTCATTGACTTTCTGTTATTCATTGGTGATAGCTTTATCAAGATAATAATAAATTAGAATGTAATTTGATCAAAGTCCTACTGGATGCAGCATTTAACTCAACATATATAGGCTCAGAATTTATGACATTCTAGTCTATTATTACTTTGATAAAGCTAAAGGCATCGAATAGTGCAGCATTAGTAAAAAAAAGAAAGTTTTGTTTTAGTCTTTTCGCATTAGAAACCATAAATCTCAAATTGTAATGGGCATTATTGACCCAATGACCAAATTTTTTAAAACTATTAAATTTGGACCGTCGTCGTACAAACGGTGTTCACCCAAGAATGATGGGCAGAAATTAAAGATTTATTTCATAGAATACTCAATTGTTTATCGAAATTGGAGTCAGATTCCGGGTCAATAAAATATTTACACTAAATATTTGGTAGAAAAGTAGAAAATCTGGTAATTTTTCTGGTTGAGATCAGGAACCGATTATCTAAGTGAGGTGAATAAATGGTGATAGCTGTTTTTTTGGTTTGTTGAGTTTGTTTTGCGTTATCGAAAGTTTTTAGTTGGATAAAACAATACTCGTCAGAGAGTTTCGTTACACATGAAGTGTAGCTTTTGACCTTTTACCTTGATGGAATATCTTCTTCACATTCATGTTTAATGCACAGAAGAAGAAAAGAATTTTTAAAAACATAAATTAGCTATTAATTTCCAATAAACCAAATAACATACCCATTTGTTATTAACGCAATAAGTATCAAACTGGAACAGACAAAGAATACTGCGCCAGGAAACAGATTAGTTGTAGAAGAATAGATTAAAATCAATACGGAAAAACAAAAAAGTACGCCCAGTCGTGATACAAACGCAACGAATGAATGAATCATACCTATTGAAATAGAAGTATAAGTAATTAAATGACTGAGTAATATATTTATTTAAAGTTATGCGAAGTTATTAATCAAATCGCTAAGTTGAAATTCAGATTCAGGTATTAAAATCTAATTTTCATTTACTTTGTAGAAATTGTAGCTACATAAATTAAGTTTACTTAAAATAATGTGAGAGGTATCACCGAAAGCGTCTGAATTATCATTTATAAGTCTCTATGTACAAAGAATTTCAACATCTTATATATCTAACCAAGAATCATGGAACTGTAAAGGCGAAAATACTACAGTGATATAGAGTTTCCTTCAGACGTATGGGTACAAATCGTATTGTCGTATTTTGAAATTACCGAACTGTTATGCGTTTGTTAATCTAAACAATAACAAATACCTTAAACTGAACACATAACCTAGTTACTACTCATGTATTAAAAAAATTATACTAATTATACTAAATTATACTAATGCTGTAAAACATTTATTAACTGAATGAAAATAACGGTCGTTTATAAATTTTAAATAAAGGGTATGAAAAGCAGCTCAAAAAGTATGAGTGCTCTTCGCAAAATGTCTTAGGTATTTTAAAAATAGGGATAAAATACAAAATTTACGAGGTTCATAATAAAAATGGCAAGCATATCCAATAATCTTAGTTCGAAATTATGCTAACAACAATTAAAATGGTATTAGCAATGATTAATTACAGTATAAACTATAGCACATTTCCAAACAGTCTGTAACATGGATTATAAAAACTGAATAAATTAGAGACAATATGAACTGTAATCTTAGATTTACATTAAAAATCTGAAATGAATGTACTAAGAACATATAGATGTTCGCAAACCATTATTATAGAGATATAATGTTTATAAGCTGTTAATATATATATCTATATAATAGGGTAAAATCAGAAATGTTTCTATAATCTGAAAAATCTTCACCTATACATGAAAAAGCTCAGGTTTGAATCAGGTCTTAGATCATATGCGATGAAAAGGTTAATAGATTTGAAAGTATCTACTAGGAAAATTCTTTTTTCTAAAAAACTAAACGATGACATCGTTTTGGGATCGAGTGTATTTAGTATAAATAATCTTGTTTGAAGTACTGATTATAAATCAGCCATATCAAATTATGTTATAATATTCGTATCACCAGGCACTTACCCTGATTTTCTCGGTCAGTCCAAATAGATATAAGAGTTCTTAGTATTGGGTTATTCATTCCTTTAGCAAATCTAGGTATTATCGCTGAATAAAACAAAGTAAAAACACTCGTACTCAGTATAATGAATCTATGCACATAAACAGAAAAATAGCAAACAGCACTTAACCTAATGAGCACTATTCTTTTCTCTGATTGGAAGAAAACAAAACAATAATGTTTACCTTAGTAATAAATCTAAAAATGTTTTCGTGAATAACATTCAAAAACGTTTTGGTTATTTAATGAATTACGTTTTTATTACAATAACTATGAGCGACGCTTCATTGAAAATTTTGTAATTTATATGTAGTAATTTATATGTCCTCTGTTTTCAAACACACAGCCATTTTATTTGTCTTGAATATTTGCTTTGCAACTTAACTACTTGTGGTGGTGTTTCGTTCTCTGAGCACAGTCATCTCAACCAGCTCAAAACTTAACTGCCTGAAATAATATCAGGATTTATACTAAGGAAAATATTTTAATTTATATTATTAGTAACCATGTTGCAGGTAAGCATTATTATCGTTATCAGTAATTTGAAATGGAGTTACTGATAACTGGTTATGGTAAATAGAATTCATCAATAAGTTAGAAAATGATGCCAATGAAATACAAAGTTGAATTTCGGAAATTCTATAAACTATGCATATATATATATATATATATATATATATATATATATATATATATATAATTTTAATAATTTCCAATAGTAAACACTATTTTCTTGTGTTTCAAACATATATGCATGCGGTGTTTCATCAGGTTGTAAGAAATAAGTTGAATTAAGTGGAATAAAACAAATTTCGTAAATTTGATTACAAAAAATAGAATTACCAATATACACTAAAGTATTAGCTGTAAATGAAGTAAACAGGTGGGCTATACCCAGTATAGTTCTATTCACAAACATCATGAATATACTGAAAGTTAATATTTTCAAAAGTAAATTAACAGATCGGTATTCAGCATTTTTTAACTGTCGATCATTCTCATTGATTGCATGCATATTTTGCGGTACTGAACCACTTGATTCCGATACTGATCTGTGTATAATTCGAGCCATTAAAAGTGTGAAAATTAGTGCAAGGATTGCCGATATCACGTCAGTCACACCACTGAAACAAAAGTAATACAGTTAAATGTTAATAGACTTTTCAAAACATTGAGATATAATTACATATTACAAATACAAATAACAATTTAATTTCCTTTCAATTCATTAAAACGATTAGGAATTTCCACACAACTATATTGTGTTCATGGTGACGATACGAAACGCATTTCCTCATTGATAGTTATCAAAGATTGTTATTATGAATTTATTTCAATGCATAAATTAGTCCACACTTAATTTGACAAATCAAACCCTCTACTAGTTGATTAGTTGTGGAAAGTTAGATAGACTACTTTTAAAATCATGATTATCATGGGCCGCTATACAATGTGGATCTAGTTAATTTCCTAATGTGTTAATAGGCACATCATGAAAACAGAAACAAATAATGTTGAGGCTTTAGTCAAAGTTATAAATTTCCATTCACTCAGAAACTAGAGTCATATAGTCAAATTGCTGGCAAATAATAAATATTCGTCGGAATCAACTACTTTTTTCATCGAGTCCGGTGCTCTACTAAATTTCAAACCATACATTACATAATAACAACAAATATAAGCTTACTCACTGCTGAACATTTACCACATACAATACCAGATAAACTTTAAAAAAAGCATTTGATTATTCTATGTAAAGGGAGTACGTTCAACTGAATGGGTTACTTTAAATCACTTGGTTCCTTCTATAAATTTTGATTGAACAATGAGAAGACGTATTTGATCTTAAAATTGTGGTATATTTGCGCTACGCATTAGTTAAAATTTAGGTATCATAATATTGAAAATAGTCCTAAACATTTGTAAATTCAAGCACAGTTATGTCAACAGCTGATGAGATAATTATAAATATCATTTTGAAAATGATCAATCCATTTGATTCTTAATTTAAAACACTCAAAGGTTGACTGTTTAAATTCTCTTAATTAAGAGAATTGTAACTATTTATATATTCCCAATAAAACCTATGCATTTATTTCTACAAGAAGTTTTTTGCGTACTACTGAAAGAAAATATTAGTGATGAAATTACATGCAGTCTCCAACTGTAGCCTTTCGACAAGCAGATAGATGTACAGTACAAATTTGATAAAGAACTTTGTGTAATTCATTAAGAAACTTTCAAATCTATTATCAGGCACTTGAACGATTATCTAATGAGATTATGAAATAAAACCAACAATATATAATGTTTACTGAACATGATCATTATTTCCATCTAATCTCAATAAGAAAACGAATCGAGACGCTATATTATTTATCTTGAACTTATTAAAATTATAGAAGCAAATGATTAATGCATGGGTGTTTTTAACATAAATTAACAAGAATGCAACAACACCAAAAGCTTTAATACTAATTTATATATATATATATATATATATATATATATATATACATATATACTCAAAATATAACCTCAAATGTTTCGTCGCTCACAGTGAAAAAGAATAAAATTTCCATGATACTGTATCTTTTAGGGCTTTCATTTCACTAACAACTCTAAACGTTAACTTACGAGTACATTCCAACATCTTGTGAGTTCCATAGAAAAGGATATCCCATTAAATATATGTATATAATATATAAATCAGTTGATGTAACAACAGATAACAAGAAAACAATAAATCCAATCAGAATGTGTTGTTTGTATTTTCCCCTTAGAATCTAAAATGTATTATTATTATTAGATTATGAATTACCAAAATACGATGTAATATGATCACTGATTTATAAAAAATATATTTTTCTAATTGTTTGATATTTCACTTCAGGTTGTATATAACAATGAGAACTCTGTTCCTAAAGTGTTAAGAATACAAGTCCGGTGATATATTGCTGATAATTTCTGTGAACACCAGGAATGTTTTTTAAAATAAGCCGAATTCGTCTTTATATTTATATGAGCCAAATTTAATGTCATTAAAATATGATAAACAGACAGACTGAAGATAATTTCAGCAGAAAATAAGTTTATCAGCATCAACACGGATGGAAATATGAACAACTGGTTAAAGTAAAGGTAATGAGTAAGGCCCGATTGTCTCATTTAGTTTATTTCTTACCTTAGATAACGAATTTACAATAGACATATATAGAAGAATTAACATTTTCGTTGTAAAGATTCGAAACGCTCTCAATCTAGTTTTATCATACTTATGCATGCATAATTCAATAATGTCAACGAGTTTGCTTACACAAGTACCAGTTTAGTGATCATAATTGCATATAAATGATTTTGATTTACAATTTCCATATGCTTGCAACTTAAGGAGGTACTTTCACGACACTCAGATTGACAGTTTAGATAAACACTGATTATCATAGTTTACTGATGAGATTTTCAGCTTCGAGCAGGATTCCCCATCAGTTGCCATTTACGACCACATAAAAGAAGGAAATCAGTGCTTCATCATGTCAGAATAGGCACAGTTTCACTAAGCTTCCAAGTTAAAATACAATCCAAAGTACAACGACTAAGGTACATTCTAATAACTAAAATAGTATGCTATGTAGTGAAATGTGTCTGTTTACGTGATCAATAATACATCAAATATACATTTGAAATGAATTCATAAAACTTTAGACAGTTGTTTGTTTATTGTAATTAGTGTGCGTTCTCATTCTTCCTGAACATCATAGTATTTGTACCTTTTGCTAATAAACAGCTACACAAAATAGCTTTGCAACTGAATATAAACAACCAGTAAAATACACCAGGGTTATAAACTCATTATTAAACAAAAAATCCAATGTGGAAGTTATTCAAAGAAATACTTACCCTGAGATGTTTTTGAATATTTTGACAATTCACTCTCCAAAGTAATGAATTTTTACCGCGTATTGAAATAATCACAGCATCATTATCTTTAGTTTGATAATCTTGATCATTATTTACAGTTATCATATCTGAACATTTCTGACCAATTCGAACATTAGATTCGGGCAAGAAAAATATGAGCAATAAACTTATCCCAATAAGAATGTTGCAGATGATAATTGGTAGTCGAAAGCCAACTCGATAAAGAATTATACCTGAAAGAAATGATTTATTTCTGAAGATGCTTAAGAACAAAATATTGAGTCAGTCAAGTGTTTTAATTTACTCAAATATACATTCTATTCTAAAAAAATAACCATGTCCTTGTTCAGTCGAATAACTGAGCATTATACCATTAATCAGTTGATTGTCGAATCGGAAGCTACTGTTGAGTTCAGCTATAAGCATACTCCATGTTTGTTGCACGATAATACATACTTTGAACTAAGTTTTATTATACTTCAAGATGATTGAGCGAACACAAAGACTCCATTATATTTTTCTTCCTAAAGATAAATTCTTAAACATCTGTTTTGAGTAGATTAAAATAGAATACATTCGCAAAAAGTAACATCACCTAAATAATGATCCGATGATTGATCATCATCCAATTATCTTACTGTATTCTATCATTAAAATTACAGAAAATATTAATAAGACATTTTCAGTTCATGTGAATATGATTATGTATGATGCTATCAAAAATTATATGATTAAGTAATTTTTAATATTCAGTTATGATATTATTGTGAATACATTTATTTTACTCACCTCCTATAGGATTTGAAAGTGATAAACTTATCAGAGCAAGTCCATCGAACCAGGTGAATAAAGTCCACAAATCGTTTTGATTAGTGACTTTTTTATTTGTGACATCATTTTTATCTATTAAATCTGTTAAAGATGCTGAAACTTGTGCTTGTATCGATAACAAGCCGCCTCCAATAGCTCCATCAAATAAACCAGGAATAATTGTCAACCATGGATTTGCTTGGAGTTGGACAATCACACCTGTTAAGTAATAATATATATATATATATATATATATATATATATATTAATATCATGAATAAAACACAATTAATGAAAATTCCTGTAATGACACTTTCTGTTAACATGCATTACGTATAGAAGTATGGTAGAAGTTTAATTAAATTTAATTATTTTGTTGGTTTTATGGCGACCCAATTTAATAATATTTACTTCCTTTTATTCATTTGCTAGAAATAACATTTTAGCAAGCTAATAATGGAGTTTATCCCTAGATACGGTGAATAAACCATTGTAAACAAATATTGTACCGCTGATTGCATCAAGCGCTGATAAGTGTTAAACAAACAGTGTTAACTAGATAGCACTGGACAGCGGAATTATCGTAGTATGAGACGCCTAAGCGATGCGCTTCCATGGCTTCCTCACATAGTATCAAACTCAGGACTTTTGATATTATACGCAAACACTTGGGACCAAGATCACTAAGCTGTCTTCTAATGATTTGCATATTTGACTTTAAATAATTTTTCATATCGAGCAAGCGACTTCAAGTGTACGTGTTCAGTAACTGCCTCACATTCATTTCAGTTTGTTGAGGATGCTAGATCCCCAGAAATTACTTCGAAAACCTTCTAAGTTCGTGATTTATTCTTGGGAATTCTAATTTCTCGTTTTTGAGTGAAAAGCGCTCCACGTCAACCTCAGATTATGCTTCCTACTTGGAATGATCTCACACCTTATTGGTCGGTTTTCTCATTTAATGCGTTATTTATAGCTCTTACAATGACCCTTTCTGTACTGTGAATATTGTGCTTGAATTGAATTCTTGTTACTTTGTTCGCTTGAAGCTGCTTACTGATGGTTAAGGAGTGATGAGGATCGATTTAAATTCGATTTTATCACTCAGGATGATGCTTGAAAAATTCGGATATAGGTTTCGGATATGTATGATAAATGGTACAATTCGATTCAGTTACCGAAAACACCTGATGGCTAATTTGCTCATACCATTCGATCATTGAGTCAGCAGTTCGAAGATAATTCTTCATTACTCATCACGGGTTATCGGTGTTCAGAAGTGGCCATAAATCAAGATGCTAATCTCCTTAGGTTCGTTGGCATCTTTAACCGCAAATGTGAACGGTACTATGTGAAGTCGTTGTCAGTCATCTTCATCTACAGTCTACAATCTCAGCCAGTTAGTGATATTAGGACGCAGCTATTATGTCGACTATACCAGGACCCCAAGTCAACCTTGAATGATATTATAAATGAATATCAACGCCTAATTTACTTACAGCTTGATACTACGATAGTTCGGTTTGGAGGTTAAAATCGCTCTGAAGTTCATGTGTTCCAGCAAACAGTCAATGCTGTCAAAACTGAACCTGCTAAAAGTATCTCAGTACAGTGATGTGGCATTTTGTACGAGCCTGTCCCTTCAAGAAGCATCGCTGCAGAAAATGTAATTGTATTAGTCAGCTGCAAAAATCAAAGCACTCACCACATCTATCCCGAAGCCCATGTAAACCTGCTTCCAGACCCTGCACTAATACACTGAGACTACTAGCATCTTGAGGAGCTCAGCCCTAAGGCGAGCTAAAATTCACTACACATGGTATAAATAGGCATTTGTTTAGATTGTTGACCCTTCAAACGGGATACAATCAAAGTAGAAGGGCTGATAATGACAGGTTAAAAGTCAATAACAGTCAATCAGGATCGAGGTTTAAAGGATAAGCTTCGAATCCTACGTGGAAAAATTCAAATACTTCACTACTACCTGATTATATTGTTGTTCGGAAGAACAATGAAAGCTCCATAACCAAAAACCATAATCATCCACCTGAGCTAAAAATTTTCGCCACCATCTTAAGTATAATAATCTAACCATATAACATACTAACAATTAACAGTTGAAGCTTATTCTTTTGTGATCATTTTCTTTATCAGGTGGTTCATCGGTTAGTCAAGCAGTTTGGTTGTATTTTATTTATACAAGCAATGTTACGGTATTTGATAAAAACACCTACTAAGTGTGATTATTTGTAATGCTTCTCCGATAATCATGATGCCTAATGACAAACGGCGGCCAAAATGATCAGATATGTAACCCATTATCATAGTGGTCAATAAGCCAAATAATAATCTCACTGAATGATTGCATGCACCAATCCAAGCAGCTCTGCGTTGACCTTTTTTAAGTAAAAGTTTATCTGACTCGTTGCTAAAATAGAAAAATAATGCAGAAACCGATGTTCAACAACAAGTGCACTACTGCATAATATGCTAAAATAAAGGAAAACATTTTCAAACCAACACAGAAAGGTAGACGTATACTAATGAGCAAATTAATGCATGATGTACATTATTATCGTGAATATTTGAATCGCTAGTCAAATACCCTAATCAGCTTATCATGCTTATCAGACAATAGATTTATAAAAGATTATAAAGTCAGATATTTTACACCGATATGACAAATGATGAACGTGATCCTGTAAGTCATTGTGCTGAAATAGAATCTAGGTGAAAGTTGTTGCTTACTTTCACCATTATATGACTGCAGATATAAGTGCATCTGAGAAGCTCCGCTTTTTAAAAGCAATGAACTCAACTAATCAAGCTTACCTTGTCAGCAATGCAAATTTTCCATCCTTTACTTCATATGATAAACCTTCATCTATTGCACATCTAAATATTAAAAAAGAAACCAATTGAAAAACTGTAGTATATAAAAGACAACTGAATGTGGTTTCACTAACTAAATTGTTTATTTATAAATTCAGAATAAAATTTAATTTCATGTCCAAGTAAAAACTTTATAGTGCACAATTCGATGTAATATCTGTTAATGTGTCTAGTTTATATAGTATCACTCTTGTACAAAGATTTTGACGATATATATATATATATATATATATATATATATATATATATATATATATCAAGAGACAATGCAGATTGAATGAACTGAATTGCTGTGAATTGCAAGAATTTCAGAAAATTCATCCTTAAATTATCATCTATACGATTCAGACAAATACAATATAATCAATGTACATGCTTCCTTGTCATTCATAAAACGCTGAGATCAAGTCTATTAAACTAGTTATTATGATCCAACCATTTTATTTTGACCATGATTTTGTCATATTTCACTGCAAAGTACTTTTAGCACTAATGTTTAAATTTATTCTTTTAATTAGTGTTTTATTACCATAGAGCGTTTTAAGTTGTATAAATACCGATTATTACTTATAAATTGTAATCGTTTGATTTAACAGTTGATTTTTAATGACTACGCTTCTATTTACTATGTATACTCGAATGTTTTCAAATTACATTCACTTAACCCCGTCGATCACATAGAACACACTCCTTGATAAATGAATTAAAGGTTTGATATAGAGGTAAGGATATTTGATGTTAAATGTTAGATTGTTTTATGAACAAGATTGTTGTCACTTCTATTGCTTTGATATAAAAGCTCGTACGGTAAAAGTTGACTTTAACTGGCACGATGTTTTCTTTATTGATTACGTGAATTTCAAATATATGTTCCAATAAATTAATGAATACATTGACTATAGAAAATAGCTTGATTAACTTACCTGTAAAACACATACTGATCCGATATAAAAAAACACAATTCCAACGATATGTACAAAGGAATAAGTAACGTGGCTAAAATTGTTAAAAATTTATTTCTAGGATTCCAAAAACCACCACATTTCATCATGTTAATATCAAAAGACCTTGAAAACTTTGCACAACTTTTTTTCATAAAATATATATGTAAATTTATGAATTGAATAACAACTACTTTTCCGTTTTGTATTTTAGTTGTCTATTAAGTATTATGTGAATGTAAACAAAGTAATTTGGACCCTTGATGGTTAACAGTAATTGACAATGCATAAATATGTATAATTAATAAAAATTATAAATTGTATGAGACTATTTATATTAATTCAATAGTCTATGTTGTAAGAATCAATAAGCTTGTATTTTCATTAGCTGGCAATAAAATATATTGTGGGTGGTAAATTTCAAAAACATTAGGAACTGCAATAACTAACTCTTAAAGCGTCTAAATGTAAGTAACTGTGCTTTAGGTATTAAGAAATTACACACTTCCGGAATATGATAATAACATTGAAGCGTTAATTATTCAGATTTAAAAAAAAATTACGCAACTAAATTATGTGTACGTAAAATACGAGTTAAAATATGTCATTTTGCTCTTAGACCAATGATAGTTCAAAGATTGTCTTAAGATAAATAAAATTCACTGAGATAACTTTCAGAAATATGTTTATATTTAGTGATGGGTTTCATAGTGAACTAATATAGAGCGAATTTTAGAAGACCTTCTGTTTTAATAATTTTTTGATTTGAGGTGTCAACCTGATGAAGTTTACCTAGAGAGATATATTGTATTTCATTTGAAATCTATGCTTTCTCAGTAATACAGCATCTTTTTTCCATTTTCTGAGATTAACTAATTTTGACAAATACATGTATATTTATGTACAGTTGTAGATAATATGCTGGGGATATCTATTGTACTTTGTTTGCCTCGACGAACAAGTTTTGTACACAAAACTATAACTCCTGTGGTACATAATCTTCAGCTGATTTACTGTACAACATCGTCAGTTTCAAATTACACACACTTTTCCAGTTTATTGGGGTCAGATATCCTTCATATTCTGTAGCATAGATTTTTAATTAATGATCGATTTATTGTACAAAAGTGGGTTCAATTTCGATAAAACCCTCTGCACATACATTTTAGATCAGCTGAATGTTACGTCATTCAGTCCTTCATCATTTGCACTGGAACATCAAAAAGTGAAACTTATCATTCTCTTTATTTCCCAATATAAATTGTACATATCTGAACCATATTTTAAAGCTTCAGCAGGTGATTTGCATGTCGCTAATTATCACATACGATAAACACACTGACTGACTGACTAAACGTACTGCCAAGATATCGCAAATAACACTATCGTTTCATTACTTTCTTCTTATCTTGATTTTCTGAAGATTAGCTGTAAAAATGTTAATTAGAACCAGATGTAAAGGACATGCCATCAGTTTGCTGATATATCACACTACCAAACCGATAGTGAGCATCAGTCCTGCACGAAAGTAGCAGTCGTCTGAAATGCGCTACTGATGCAGTTGGAATTGAATAATAGAGAGAGATTGTATGTATGGTCTGAAGATGTATTTTGTTAAATAATGGTTTTTATCTCAAAGATGTTTATATGATTCAGTTCTAGCTTTTGTGCTAGTCCATACGTAACTATGTGGAAATGGGAACTGATCATTGATAAAATAGTGCTGGGTGTATCATTATATTTATCCAACTGTTGTAGATCAAGCAGACAAGCTAAACGAGGCCTTCGAGGATTTAGATCATGCTAGCTGGAGCTATCAAGCATTTTCATACTCTAAAGTCCCTCAACTGTGAATATGAATTGTTTTTAAATTGAGTTGATCAGTCTCCGTCTACATGTATCAATATTCTTTCTGAATCGGTAGTTGACAATTTTTGTTATTTTAGTAACATGGTGAACTGTGTCCATTAACTTGATAATTTAATCTTTACTTGGTGATAATATCAATTTTCGGTTTCTTTAATTCTGTCTCATATCAAAAGGACAGGATTCCTGACCACTTTTTGGGTGTGAAAAGGCATCTATTAGCCGCCCTTTTCAGTTTTCAGTGAACGTGGAATTCGAGTTGTCAGCCTAAAGATAATAGACTAATCACATGGTTTGAATGTTTCTGATATAAATTGTCGCAAAGTGGTGAGTGAGCACTAATATGTAATCGTAAGCAAAAACCAAATGTATCTTGCGACCTAGTTTCTTATGTTTGTCCAAATAAAATCAGTCTGTTGAGAAAACGAAGTATAATCTTATTGTGAAATTTAATTTACGTAATTTAAGCTTGGTTATTCAATAAAACTGGTTATTGGCGGCACAATATTCCCACACAAATGCACACACAAAGCTACATGGATTTCACCGGACCACACTACTCACAACCAAATCGACCATATCTGTATCAACAAAAAGTTCAGAAGGACTATGGAGGATGTGGGAACCAAGAGAGGAGCTGATATAGACTCAGATCACCACTTGCTGGTCGCTGTAATAAGATTGAAACTCGAGAAACACTGGACAACGGGGCAGACAATACGGCCTTTCTTCGGGATACCGTAAAACTCAACGAATTCAAGATATCCCTCACCAATAGGTTCCAGGCCTTTCAGGATCTGCTCATTGGAGAGGAAGCAACACTGGAGAACAATTGGAAAGGGATTAAGGAGGCAATCACTTCAACATGTCACGAAGTTCTGGGTCACAAGAAGTACCATCACACGGAATGGATCTCTGTTGATACTCTTGCAAAAGTTGAAGAAAGGAGGAACAAGAAGGCAGCAATCAATGTCAGCCGAACAACTTCAGAGAAAGTTACCTCACAAGCTGCATACGCAGTGGCAAAAAGGGAAGTGAAGAAGAGCATCAGAGCCGAAATACGAAAATATGTGGAAGATCTAGCAATGACGGTGGAAAAGGCTGCAAGAGACGGAAACTTGAGGCAATTGTACGAAACAACAAAAAAGCTCGCCAGAAACTATCGTAAACCAGAACGAACAGTGAAAAGCAAGGAAGGCACAGTAATCAGTAACACTGAAGAACAGCGAAATAGGTAGGTAGAGCACTTTCAGGAACTCTTGAATCGACCAGCTCCACTGAAACCACCCTACATAGAAGCAGCAACCACCGACCTCCCAATCAATTGTGCTCACCTACAATTGAAGAGATCAGTATGGCCATCAGACAAATCAAGAGTGGCAATGCAGGAGGACCAGACGACATCCCAGCAGAGGCAATGAAAGCAGATGTAGAAGCAACTGCGAACATATTTCACATTCTCTTCAACAAGATTTGAGATGAGGAACAAGTACCATCAGACTGGAAAGATCAAAATACTAAAGCAAGGCGATCTCAGCAAGTATGAGAACTACACAGGCATCACTCTTCTTTCAATAGCAGGCAAAGTCTTCAACAGGGTATTGTTAAACAGAATTAAGGACTTCGTAGACGCCCAACTTCAAGATCAACAGGTCGGATTTCTTAAGGATCGATCGTGTATTGACATTACGGATCATTGTAGAACGATCAATTGAATGGAATTCACCACTCTACATCAACTTCATCGACTACGAGAAAGCATTCGATAGCGTGGACAGGAAAACACTGTGGAGGCTTCTTCGAAACTACGGTGTGCCTGAGAAAATAGTTAACACCATACGGAATTCTTATGATGGATTCAACTGCAAAATCGTACACGAAGGACAGCTAACAGACTCTTTCGAGGTGAAGACCGGTGTCAGGCAAGGTTGCTTACTCTCACCCTTTCTCTTTCTCCTGGTCATCGACTGGATTATGAAGACGTCGACATCTGGAGGGAAGCACGGTATCAACTGGACAGTTAGGACGCAGATTGACGATCTGGACTTGGCAGATGAACTGGCTCTTCTATCGCACACGCAACAACAAATTCAAGAGAAGACGACCAGTGTAGCAGCAGCCTCTGAAGCAGTAGGTCTCAACATACATAAAGGAAAAAGCGAAATTCTGCGATGCAACACAACATGCACCAACCAAATCACTCTTGATGGAGATGCCTTGGAGGACGTTAACACCTTTACATATCTGGGCAGCATCATCGACAATCAAGGTGGATCCGATGCAGATGTGAGGGCACGGATCGGCAAAGCAAGGGCTGCATTTCTACAGTTGAAAAATATCTGGAACTCCAAACAACTGTCAACCGAAACCAAAATCAGGATTTTCAATACAAATGTGAAGACAGTTCTACTGTATGGAGCGGAAACATGGAGAACTACCAAAGCCATCATCCAGAAGATACAAGTGTTTATTAACAGCTGTCTACGCGAAATACTTCGGATTCGTTGACCAGACACCATCAGCAACAACGTACTGTGGGAGAGAACAAACCAGATATCACTGGAGGAGGAAATCAGGAAGAAGAGGTGGAAGTGGATAGGATATACACTAAGAAAAGCACTGGACTGCGTCACAAGACAAGCCCTGACCTGGAACCCTCAAGGCAAAAGGAAAAGAGGAAGTCCAAGGAACACGTTACGCCGAGAAGTAGAGGTAGATATGAGAAGAATGAACAAACATTGGACAGAACTGGAGAGGGAAGCCCAGGACATAGTGGGATGGAGAAAACTGGTCGGTGGCCTGTGCTCCATTGGGGGTAACAGGCGTAAGTAGTAGTAGTATTCAATAAAAGCATACATAATACGATAATATATTTGTAAGGTTTGGTTCAGTTCTTCAAAGTAAGCGCTGATGATGTCACCGAGGACGACAATCAAAGTTTATCATTTTAACCATCTATCTCAGATAATGAAATAATATCAAAGGTATCCACTTGAATTGTAAAGCACCATTGTTACAGTATCTAGATTATTTCGAAGTATTTTGAATCATACATGATGCAAAACATTATTTTTATTTAATACTCTTTTATTTGTAACTTGAAATATACATAAAAATTAATAAAATAAAGCATTTATATTTGTGAAAAAATGCACTCAATTATTCTTGTTTTATTTAATTACACAGCACTATTGCATAATGGTGTATAAATTTTCACAACTTATCAATCACAACGATGAGATTAATTTACTTCCTGGTTAAAATTTGTATCTCAAAATTTAAAAATTACAATTCTCCATTTAATCAGTGTGTTTTTCGAAATGCTTTTGATTACTTGAATAAAAATTCAACTAAGTAAAATCATTTCCTTTCGTATTCTTGTTAACCGTATTGGTAATAGCCTGTTATACAAAATGAATACAAAAAATTAATGTTATAAATTGCTCATTATTCACTTATTGACTTGAAAATGAAATTGTTGTTTTTTTTCTCAAAAATTCATATCGAAAAAGTTACTAGTGTTTCATGTGTGGTGGAATATTTGACGTAAATCGACGTAAATATGAATTAATAATGAGAAAATGATATCAATTTGATATTTGTACTTTTATTTAAATCATATGACAATAATTGTCATTTCATTCATTTTAAAAGGTGGTACATTTAGTCTTGACTAAACGGTTCATTATGTTTACCATATTCATCATAAGTTCACATCTGATTTCTTATAAACTGGTCATTTGTTAAAGGCATAGTGTTTATGTCAGGCTAACAATAAATGAATGATCTGTTCTGGTCAGGAATTAAACATTAAATCGAAAAAGTTGTAAGATGCATTCAAACAATAAACATTGACATTTGATCTCATATTGTTGTATTGAACAACAAGAATCAAATAAACACAATATTGATTAATACATTGGAACCAATCGATTTTAAATAACTCATTCTTAATGAAAATCATAAGTAGTCAAAGTAATGCGGTAGAAATGTCTAAAACTGAAGCTGTACTATACTGGTTCTAATCTAATAGAATAGGGAAGATTTGTTGAGTCAGGATTCAAAGTACATTTGATTGATGAGTATGAACTAGAAAGAAAGCTCATTTTAGTTTTTCCTATCTAATACGTTACACCACCCAACAGGTAACCAGAGTATTGTCCGTTCACAAAACTTTCATATTTCAACGATTTATGAGGATTACGTGGAGAGTTCTAAGAATAGGATATCTAGTGTAACATAATCACATCATACACATCTTGATAATATGCGCATATCGATACGAATCATTAATAAGAAAGGATTTTAAATTTCTTTCTGACCAAGTATTCCAATCAGTCATATCCTAAATGTGAAACTCACTCACTGATTTACGATGTAATGTTTGCTTGATAAACTTAACAAATTGTCACTGTTACAAATTAACCTCTATAAGTTTAAATTTAACAGTATTCAATTTTATTGAATTTCATAGAGTTCACATGTGACTGTAGTGTTTATGAATAAAGTATTCGACAGAGAAATATGTTTTCACATAAATTTGATGATTATTGTCTAAAAAATCAATTTAATTCTGTATCACTTATTTACAAAGACATTTTAACTAAATCAATAAACAGCTGTAAAATGTATTCAATAAGTTCAAGTTTTGTTACGTCATTATAAGATGTGTATAGCTTCACTTACTACAAAAAATACAAATAACATGATATTCAATTGAATATTCTTCTATTGGTGACTAATTAAGACTTACTCTTTGTTTGAATTAAGATAAGTTATTGATAATAAATTTTAATTTAGGATGACTTAAATTCAGTGTTATAAATGTATACAATGGAAACTTCACTGAGAGAAATTTGTAGATATTTTAGATAAGCAGTTTTGACAAATACTGCGCATGTTGTGAAAAATTTGATACATTGTTATTCTCACTATGAATTGTTCAAAATCACTTATTATTCATCAATAGAAAAACCATAGTTAATCCATCCATGTATTTGGTAAATTGTCTATGCACAGAAAATATTCATAATATAAAATAAATGAAATTGGCAATTTATACTAAACTTACACTCCAAAACAGATAGTTATCAATATGAGCAAAGCGCATACAAAGAAAACAGTGCCAGAGAAAATATTAACAGTTCCGGCATATATCAGTGGAAATACTGTTAGATTGATCAGAAATCCCATACGTGAAATAAATGCTCCAAGCGATAAGATAAAGCCTTTTTTTTAACAAATTAAATAACAATCCAACAAAAATTATGCTTAATTTTACAATACCAATTTATTTTTAAAAGTAGAATATTGAAGAAAAAAGACAAAAAGAAAACCAATTACAAGAATATTCACTAAACTATTATAGTCATTAATGAGAAATAGTTTATTGAAAAATAGAATGGGGTCGTAATGTGCTATTCGAAAAACTTAAACGTTTACTAAATGTTACACTAGAACTTAACAATCTATTTACCTGCTTACAACTTCATCACATATTTTTCCTGTTTTTTCTGGTAGCCCTGATGCTGCTTCCCGTGACATCGCTGGTGTAGGTATAGTTTTAAAACCTAGGGCAGAACTAGTGCTCCTAGACTGGATCCCAGTAGATAGTCGCTTGTGCGCTGTCCGACTAAACGGGACGGTACGGTCTCGTAAACATTGGGAAACTGGCCGTTGCCTCTTCGTCGTATCTGCCTACGCTCCCACTGACTGCAGTTCAGACGAGGAGAAAGATGAGTTCTACAGAAAGCTTTCGGACCTCCTCCAAAAAGCTAGGCGCTCTGATATAGTAATAATGGCTGGTGACTTTAATGCTCATGTGGGTAGACTAAGTGAAAAGGAAAGACACTTGGATGGATCTTGTGGTGTCACGTCTAATAGAACAGATAATGGCGAGCGTCTGCTGGATCTACTTTTAGGTAACCGCCTAGCACAAGCAGAAACATTTCTTGATCTGCCTCAAAACTTGTTTAGAATTATAAACAAAATCAGTCCGTGATAAAAAAAAAAACACGGCATCAAATTGCATTGAACTTCATATCACAGTTCGGGGTCGAAAGACAACTGTTTAACCAACAGGCATGAGATTTCGAACCGCTTCTCATATTTATATTCATGCATTCATATAAATAAGATTTATTAATTTTGAGAGCTTTCTAGCCAGCAGTACTTCTTTAAAATAACGAAACAGCTGGTGCTTATCTTGTCAAGAGACCTGAAACGAAACTGCATCATAAATGTACACCCTAGTTGCAGTTTATTCACATTTATTTGGCTATCCCACTACTTAGCCAAGCAAAATATCGATTTTATTGTTTATCCGTGTGTATTTATTGCAGCTATGATGTTTCTGGTTATGACTAGCTGTAGTTTGGTCGATTGGTGGGGAAATAACAAATGAGATCGATTTTTCCTGATTGGGTATAACGTGTATTTGTATCTTAAGCAGTAATAATGTTACATCTTTGTTATATCTGAAAGTTGAAGACTATTTAATTCAATTTACATAAATCTGACTGTTCATCTAACTTTATTGTATTCATGAATCATCCTAATTTATTTTGAGAGTCAGATAAATCCTTATTACCACTCTTTGAAATGAACTTTGCCCTTATTCTCTTTTATTATAGCTGTCGTGTAGATTTGAAAGAGGGTTATTTGAAACAGCTAGAAAATCAAATCGAACAGTTAATTAGAAGACATCATTTTTTTACCAAATTACTGTATTGTATGCCATATATCAAAAACAAGTTTTAGTGTAACGACCATTCTTAATGTTATGATCAACACACTTACATAAAGATGAATCACTATTGATATATATATATATATATATATATATATATATATATATATATATATATATATACTTCATTATAGAGTTGCGAAGATTGTTGAATTTCATTGAAACCATGAATCACTCAGTGTTAGACCACTATCAGAAACCTGAGAGCACTGGTCAGATGTTTCGCCCTAGTACGGGACTCATCAACAGTGCACATACACTATCCTTGTTCACGGGCAACAGAACCTAAGACCTTTCATAATTGATAGTGATACGGAATTGATTATGACATAACACACCTATTTATTGTAGTTAAAGACGAATCGAATAGCATAGTTAAATAATACCACGAATTTCAAAACTATTGTTTTGTATAGGCTTAACGCTCATACCACGACTACGAGATAAGAAAACATATATTTCATATTACAATAAGAAATTTTTAAGTCATTTGAAATTACCAATAACATACCCTGTTTGTCATTTGGTGTTATTAAAGAGATCATGGTTCGAATCGGCGCAATAAGTGTATTTTTCACCAATCTGACAGCTGATGCTTAAGAAAAAAGAAAGACAAACAATAGTGCTTACAATAGTCTGGCGGTTAGGATTTCAGTGAACCTTCATCTGATATTTATGTCTACTTTTGAATAGTTTGAAAAGGGAAGATAGTTCCTTAAACGTTAAAACACTTGATCCTCTAGTAACTAGTTCAAACTTTGAACTAACTAACTCTTTTGAGAATCGCGGTTAAGTTAACAGCTATCAGACGAATGAAATTTACTAGTCACCATGAATATAAACGCATTATTTAGTTAAGTAAATTACATGAATTAGTCGTTTAACATCTTTTGAAACAAATATGCACAATCCTCTATTTTAAAACCACATCTATTCTGTTAGAGTATCAGGAACCAAAATGTTTCGCTGGAAAAGGATATTCTGCATCTGATGTAGATGATTATTATCTTATCAGTGTTAATCATTATGTTAATTAGTTTGATAGCAAACTATAACGTTAATCAACCTAACATTATTTTGTAAATTCTTGTCAAAAACTAGTAACACAGGAAACATATTTACCTTACCTCCATAAACAATGTAATTGGCAACAGGTAAAGGAAATAAGAAAGCAATACCCATCAGTATGCGGTTAACCAGCATTAATCCAAATCCTATGAGTATAATAGCTGTATTCATGAATAGTACTCGCATTACTTTTGATGTGATTTCTATAGAGTTATATTCAGCTATATATTCTTTTGTTTCATTTGTACTGCATAATTGTAATAAACGGCTTTGTTCCAAGTTATAAATTGCTACGGTGAATGTGATGGACAAACATGCTGAAAGGGCATCAGATACACCTCTGCAACGAATAAAATTTGAACAAGAAAATCAGTTACATAAAAGTTTTATAGCTACTTAAGTCTAGTTTAAGTAAAAATAATATTCGGTTAAGTAACTGACATATCATTCCATCATAATTTTATTTAATGACTAGTTCGCTAATGATAAATTATCTGCATAATATGTGAAATACTTGTCAATACTAAAACTGATTACTCATTTTCTTGGTTTAACTTTTTAAATTGTGGAGTTTAACTAATACTACTGAAAATACTGAAGTAGTTTGATACTACCTTCCAATACTGATCAATAGTTCAGCAACCCAATGAAAAATGATCAGACACAAATAATCTTATACAATCTGTACAATAAATATGACGTAACTGAAATTTCAAAATGCCCAATACTTGTTAAATACAGTTCAAGCAAAGGTCACAAGGGTTACAATCCAATAAGAGGTATTTATACTAGACTAAACGATTACAGATAACATGAAACTCGGTCACTAATGTGGAATAATGAATAGAAAGACGTTGAAATGAAGTCCATGAATCTATTTTCATTCATGTGGTGTTGATCTGTAGTTAAATATCCTCAATAAAAGAATAAAATTCACACATATGGTTTCATTCATCTATCATTACTACTTACTTGATTGACACACAATTTTTCTGAGTTATATGATTTTTAATAGTTATGTTAGTGATCATGGTGCAATCTTATATTAAAATGAAGAACTAATAATAGTATTCACAATTCGTTAGTACATTAGTTATTGGAAGCATACATTCGGCGGTATATTGATGCCAACAATTCTTACCATATTCCTTGTTTTAACTCTAATGGAAATCATAAAACAATCGAAATTTGGACACTGTCAAAAACCTGGAAGCACTAAACGGCCGTTTCTCCGTAGAATGAAACTCCTGAGCGGTGTGCGTCCATGACCCCATCACAGTACATTGGACCTTGGACCTACGGGAACGCTTAACTTATCGACACTTGAGCCAACATCCAATGCCGTTAACATAGACCTTCATTTCGCTAAGCATCAAAATCGCATGTTTACTTAAGTTGCTGTATAAAGACTTTCTAACTTCATGTTCTACGAGATTGTTGTGGAGTAATCATCAATATGAAATTCAGATACCATTATTAATACCGCTAACAGCTTGAGTGAAATGACAGACGTACAACCAAATATATATTCAGATCATATCATAGCATCATATCGTATTTATTAAGGTTCCTTATGTAAAGAGGACCATCCTATTCATTTTTAAATTTATCAAAACATACATCATTAATTTGCGTAGATCATATTTATCATAAGTAAACCAGAAACAACTTTATACATTTCATAATCGCACCATGGGTTTACTGAAGTGATCATCAACCTAGCTTAATAATCACTATATTGTTTACACTATTGATACTACAATAGAATCAAACAAGTAGTAATAACATATGATATTCAACTACAAAACTTTTCATGCTTGAGAGAACAAGAAAATAATTTTCACTGTGCTAACAAAGTAAGCGAAAGCACATTGAAGAAAAGCAGCTGATTTTAATGTTTCAAATAAACCTGCTCTAAAATTGTTTCTACCAGAATCTAGTTTGAGGAGTTAAGACTCGAAACAAACCTGTCAACAATCATGATGATTCACAGTTGAATCTAGAAGTAATATTTTCAGCGTTACTTTCTGTGATGAATTCATAAATAATATTATATCTGGTTCATTTTAAAGTATAAATTGTCAAGAAGATTATATTTTATAAATATTTTTTTGTTAGTTCCAGTCACATGAATGAGAATTTTAATTTGCGAACAACTTCGCATTAGCATCACATACATTCCTCCGTTATATACTCAATATTTTTAAAACAAGGGTTTCAACGCGTGAAATATCAGGATTGACATTAGTGTAGACAAATTATATTATGATTTTGTAAAGCATAAAATCAAATTATTCTGTTAACTAAATAACTCTATTAATCGGTAGTTAACTCGCAATAGAGTAACATTGAGCTCTACTGGTGAATTCCTAAAGAAATTTCATTTCTTTCAGTGATTATTCCAAATAAATTATGATTCATTATTGCTATCCATCAAATACTGAGGAGTGTAGATATAACACTGTAAAATAAATCCAAAAAGATAATATAAGAGATCAACATGATTGAAATAAACAGTATAAATTGTGTATCTGAGTTCGATGCAACAATAATAGAAGGTGAAAAAAAACAGCTGTGAAATGGTCAATGATTTTCAGGGGTTCCCGAACTTACACCATCCAATCAAATAAAGTACTTTCAAAGATATTGAAAAAGTTACTGATCATTATTAAGTAATATATAAATCAATTTATAAGTAAACTTTGATATATATATAATTCATTCACTTATAAATGAATGTGTTCGCGGTGAATATTATTGTGATTTGATCTGAGTAGGTTTGATCAATGAATGGAGAACTGTTTGTCTAATCTATTTTAGTGGGTAAAATAAAAAAAAATAATAAACTTATTGCTTATCAGCATTTAGTTTATTTAGCACTCACGCATACAGTCCAACCGTCTGTGCATTCCAATAAAATGGAGAACCCATCAAATATATGTGGATATACTGTAGATCTGCCACAACTGTTAGAGATACAGAAAACAGCAGCGTCATGACTATTCGTGATAAAGGACTAGAATGTTGAATCGCCTGAAACAAAAGTCATAAAAATATATTAAAATAATAATAATCTAGCATTCAGGATAATTACGAGTTTATGCGCAAAGCTTACATTACCATTAGATCCAGAATTCAGTAACCATACTTTACAATAAAACTTCTTATGATTCACATTTACTGCATGTGCATCTCTTCTGTTTTCACTTAATTTCATGTCGTGTTTTAAATTTAGAGTGCGCCTGCACTCCATCATCACATCTTAGAGGAAGAGGGATGTATCCCGTTTCATTCCAGCCAAGACATGAGTACCGATTTTATAAGCAAACTGTGACTGAAATCCACAGGAATAGTGAACCTTTGATTAAAAGTTTCCATCCTTGAGTCACCCAACCAACATAGGTAGGAAAATCATCAGTAGGTAACTTGGACAGTTTTAAGAAAGTGTAACGGTTGCTGAATAAAGATGATTTGTCGCCAAAATTTTCGGATGGATACTGTCTATGTCATCAGAAGTAATATCCCTGGCCAGTTTCAGCAGAAAAAACTGTATACTCAAAGTGTCTACTTGTTCCCAACTTTTTGATGAAAACACAAACTAATGTACAATTTTAAATAAATTTTCATAATTGTTGCACCAGGCATCGAATGAAATTCCATTTTTGGGATCGAAAATAAATTTAGCAACCGTCCTTAGCACAACTTTATTTGATAATTCACACACATTAATAAGACCATTAATTATACTGTAACAGTTAATAATGGTCTAACAGATAGAACATTGAGTTGCCGGATCATTTTATTTCTTTCACTCAAATTATTATTTCCTGACTGCAAAGGATTAATCAATTTGGTGGACATAAAACTTTACCTAATAAAAAATTATAACTTACCTTAAACATTTTTGTACAGACTTCTAGTATTTTAATTATAAGTCTACATGTTTTAATTTCCAAGTAAAGTAGACCGTCTTCAGTATATCTAGATTCACTTTGTTTACAAATAGTAGTAATGTGCGGATTATGTCGTTTTGATACATCAGCATTGGTCTCGGGAAGAATAGTTAATCCGATCACTGATGTAGTATATAATGCAATGCATACAGTAACGGCAAAACCAAAACCCCAGCGGTGTATCAATATACCTTTAAAATATATATATATATATATATATATATATATATATATATATATATATATATATATATATATATATATATATCTGAAACAGTTTCCAGCCAACAAATAGAAAATATCAGTAAATGATACGTAACATGTCTCAGTAAATGACCTTAAGATGGGATTTGTATTACAGCACATATATAAATCAAATTAGTACTTATAATTTTCCCTATTCTATTAGAACACTTCATGGTGCAGTGCAACTTAATGATCCGGTAGAAAGATGAAACATTTATATATTTTCGTTCCGGTGTAAAATGAAATTAAAAATGTTAGTTTACAAGGGAAACTGTCTTCCTTTTGTATAAACCAATGTAAATGGTGTTGGTAGGACTTGCCAACATTCAGAACTTTCATTTCTACAAATTCATAAACTTTTTGGTTGACATAATCACAAGCATATCGATTAAACAGTTCAATCATAATCCACACAGTCTAAACGTACCATAAATAATTTGTTTGTTTTTTTATAACTGTAATTTACACTGTTTGTAGTGACTTGCTGTGATAAGCAACCAGATGAAGCGCCGAATGTTTCGAGCTGTAGAAAGACAGCTCACTAGAGTAAAGCAAGTAGGTCAATGCAGTCAAAATAAGTTGAATAAATGGAATGACATTTAGTTTACAACCTACCCATCCTGACTATTTCTTTTATGACACTTTTTTCTCCTATATATATATATATATATATATATATATAATCTCATGAATAAACATGAGTTATAAAATTTCCATCTCAAATAAAACTTTACTTTTCGACCAGTGATTCGAAACTGATGTGACCACACTCTAACACCTTAGACTGAATCCAAGATTTCGAATCCATTTTCAACCGAAAATCAGTCTAATGATAAGTTCAAGTGATTGGCGAAGAAGTGACAGGAATAAGACAAACACTATTGATAGCCTAATTATATATACAATAATGAATGCCTGTAGATTCACTTACTCAATATACTTCCTTTATCGCTTTCAAGCTTCTCATTTGAGTGACCTATCGGGGTTTTGCATGAGAGGATTGCGTTTCAGTGTCAAATCTTGGACAGCAGACGTCACAACAAAAATCAAAACCGTAGTATGGGATGATAAAGAGAGTTTTTAATTCATCTCAAGTTTGTTGGCCAAGGCAAAGTGTTTTCTTTTATCGAAATTACCTTACATAGATTACGTTAGACTTTTTTCACTGATTTTACACAACATTCAAAATTCTATATTTATTATTTAGATGATGCTGTGAGCAAGTATTTACGTTGTTGTCACTGTCATCCTAATAAATCTTTTCATAATTTCATCGAATAAAATATACTCGAATTTTTATTTTTCACATAATTAATAATAACTGTCTTATAAATTTATCTTAAAAGTCGACATCCTACACGAACAGACTTACTTTATCATTTTTTTTTAAATTAATAACTAATCAGAATATTTATTCGAGAATATTTTTCAAAAATAAAGTTTGGTAATAGTGAAATAGAGTAGTATGGAGTCATCAGGTAAGTGTGTCAATTGATTCTCATTGATGCACTGATGTTCACGTCGGAACTCGGATGTACTACCTATCACTTTTAATGTATCCAAGCATTTTCCATTGAGCTCTCGAGTTCATGTTCTCATACACTGTGGGATGTATTTTACTATTTATCTGTAGTAATTTGGATTACTTCCTTGTCATTTAATGATATTGCCAAGGTAATCCGCTCATGTTATACATATACCAAAAGTGGCTCATCACAATCTAGTGCTTAACATCACTAACTAGAAACATTTCATTAACTTGTTCCGTAAGTCATGATTAATAACCCAATAGTGTATAATATTGATTCATCAGACCATGATTATACTCAGAAGTTGGATAAATTAATAATATTCGAAAAAGACAAATTCTTTATTCATTAGATTAGTTAAAAAATCTTAATTATCGATTATTTGTCTAGCAGTTGTTTAGTAACCCTTTACTTATGGAAGACTAGTATTACATATGTTGCAAAAAATATATAAACAGATACAGAGGCAAATCAAATGATCTAATCATCAAGACAGCGACTAAAAGCAGCCATAGAGAAAATATACTACGCTGCTAAACTAACTGTAAATGAAAAGATTAAGCCCATGATTTCACATAGACCTAAACGTTGCTCGAATGATTACATCACATCCCACCGCATTTATCAATTTACATGTTTGTGTAGACATACATACATCGGAAGGAGTAATAGGACTTTGCAATCAAGGATTTTTCTCACTTTTACCATAGTACATCATATAACAAACCTAAAATTCGTCATTCTAAATAGTTTCGATATATATCAACAGACAGCAAGATTCAGGATGCCATGTATCCAGTTTACTACTATTATCATTATCTTATTGTCCAGGTGGAATTTCATATATTTCTTACCTCCAAATAAACTGCCACAAGCATGACTCACACTTGCTAAGCTATCATACATTGTAAAGAATAACCATCTGTATTCTGTAGACACATATTGTTGACTTGAAGTTGAACTTTCGGAATTTTCATGAGATTCTTCATGTTGTACAGTAATATCAGCTAAACATGCAGATATTTGAGCAGTGACAGATAGTAGACCACCACCGAAAATTCCTTCAAATAAACCAGGAAAAACAACTGTCCAAGGATTCAGATCTAAGCAGACTATAAAACCTGAATAAAGGTTATAAAAAAAGAGATATAGTTCAGAATTATTTTCAAACATTCAACTATTAACACTCAGTGAGAACAAATTTACTTTAATTTTTTCCAAATTTTTTTTTGGGAAATAAACTTTCTACAGTAATCATTATTAAACCAGATTAGTTTTCATTTAAACAGAAAACAATATGATTTGAAAGTGGATAAAATGATCGGTAAGAAAGATAAGTACTTACTCATTAGGCCAATGTATAAAGCTTCACCGAAAACCAATATACCTAAAGCAATTTTACGTCCGAATCTATCTGATATATATCCAATAATCAGAATTGTTGCTAATCCAAGACTTAAACGTGTAAAGTTACTGATAGATTTTATCCAAGCAGCTTTCGTTTGAACTAATTTCAATTTTCGATCATCCTCTTTAGATCTATACATCATTTTATTTGATTAAAAAACTTGAAGTTATTGATAACTTTATAAGATAGAAAAACAAGTAAAAAGCTGATGAAATTCTAAATGACCATAGTAAAACTGTTGATGAAATTTGTTACATGATTAGCTGAACATGCAACACAGATAAGCTTTAGTATTAGACAATCAGTGACCATCGGGTGGAACTTGTTCAATAGTTACAATATTGTCTGCATTTACACCTCTTATTAGCTGAACTAAACAAAGTGGAGATTTCAGTTTAATGTCAGTGTTCCAACGAAAATCTAGTTGACACTTAGTTTTATGGTTAAAATAATTCAAACCTCAATAATTCATAAATTTTGCTCTTTAAAAACTACCAAGTCTTGGTCATACAGATGTTGTTTCTACAAAATGTGAATAAATGGTTCGCTATAAGTTACATTATTCTACATCCTGAAATGCTGTGTTCACGAAAATTAAGTGAAATTTTTTTTTTCGGACTAATTTCAAAGACAGCAATATTTTGTGAAATAAGTTCAAATTTAGCATTAGGATATTCAGATTACAATCAATATCATGTCAGACATTTATAAAATGTAATATCACTGTAGTATATATAATGCTACGTTTAAATATTATTTATTGTTCCCTTTGTTGATTGTCTCCAACTATTTGACAAGTATTATATTTCATATTTGTCATATATTATTCGAAGAATTAATGAACAAACAGTGAGTGCAATTATAATTAGATTAGGTCGGATCAAATTCAAATAAACGTAATAATTTGATTTTCTTAATTTTTCTTATACTACTTACAAGCCGTTTCTGCTAATTTTATTAAAAAGATGACCATAAGGAAGGCCATATTCCATTAAATATCTGTAAGATAAATAAAAAATGAATACAACCATAGAATAATTTGTGCATTTTCATACAACAAAAAGCAATGGTACCTATGAAAAACTTTCTATAAAAATAAATTTTAATTTTTGAGTACTTCTTGATCTGATAGTGAATAGGACCTTCTAGTCAATGAAAATACCAATAATGAAAATATCATACGAATCTCTATCAGTTGCATATTTTTTTCAATTTCTGAAATAATAATCATCTCACACGTTGAATAAAATAATTCAATTCCATCAAATTACTATTCTTTATAGCTTACAAATCGAAAAAATCTATCACTAGTTCATGACAAATTTTTGCATCAATATCTATTGGTTACAATAAACAAATGTGAAAAATATCTAGATCAATAATTTTATTCGACGTCGGAGCTAAGTTATCGATTAAGATTTGTTACATAAATATCAATTTGAATTTGAAATAAAATCAGATAATTTTGAGATATAAGATAATCACTGGAGGCAGTTGAAAGGATAGCTTCAATCCAGGTTTCGAGTTATCTGTATTTCTGAGCAAGGTGCACTTATTTTCTTGTGGGAACTGGTGCTTGTTGGGGACTTTAGATTCCCAGAACTCACTTGGTAAAGGCTCTAACTTCGGACATTATGTTTTTGTGCAAGGCTACTTACTCTCACCCTTTCTCTTTCTCATGGTCATCGACTGGATTATGAAGAGGTCGACATCTGGAGGGAAGCATGGAATCAACTGGACAGTTAGGACGCAGCTGGACGATCTGGACTTCGCAGATGAACTGGCTCTTCTATCGCACACTCAACAACAAATTCGAGAGAAGACGACCAGTGTAGCAGCAGCCTCTGCAGCAGTAGGTCTCAACATACATGAAGGAAAAAGCAAAATTCTCCGATGCAACACAACATGCACCAACCAAATCACTCTTGATGGAGATGCCTTGGAGGACGTTAACGCCTTTACATATCTTGGCAGCATCATCGACAATCAAGTTGGATCCGATGCAGATGTGAGGACGCGGATTGGCAAAGCAAGGGCTGCATTTCTACAGCTGAAAAATATCTGGAACTCCAAACAACTGTCAACCGAAACCAAAATCAGGATTTTCAATACAAATGTCAAGACAGTTCTACTGTATAGACCGGAAACTTGGAGTACTACGAAAGCCATCATGCAGAAGATACAAGTATTCATTAACAGTTGTCTACGCAAAATACTTCGGATTCGTTGGCCAGACACCATCAGCAACAACGTACTGTGGGAGAGAACAAACCAGATTTCACTGGAGGAGGAAATCAGGAAGAAGAGGCGGAAGTGGATAGGACATACACTGAGAAAAGCACTGGACTGCGTCACAAGACAAGCCCTAACCTGGAACCCTCAAGGCAAAAGGAAAAGAGGAAGTTCAAGGAACACATTACGCCGAGAAATAGAGGTAGATATGAGAAGAATGAACAAACATTGGACAGAACTGGAGAGGGAAGCCCAGGACATAGTGGGATGGAGAAAACTGGTCGGTGGCCTGTGCTCCATTGGGTGTAGCAGGCGTAAGTAAGTAAGTAAGCAAGGGCTGATCAGTTGATCTTGAGATTACATTTCGCACTCGGAAAATCCTTGGATGTTATTAGTTGATGTATTATTTTTTACGCTATGTTTGTGCCTCTCCCAAGGATGTTTCTAACATGTATAAATAAACTTAATTGGTGTACTTAAAAACCGCATATTTTCTGGGTGCTTGTCCAATACACTTTCTACGACTTCTTCCTCTGCTTAAGGGGTCCTTGTGACGCTCGGATTACAGTAGCCTATCGTGTCACTGGATAATTTGTCTTCGCTGTTGTTTACTGACTAAGGTGAATGGTAATAGTGTCAACGATTCGGCTACAAATCGGTGGTCACCGAGTAGCAACATTATTTTTTGATTATCCTGAACGAACGTGTTTATGTATTCACGTTTCATGATCATTATCCTTGAAAACGTTAATTATTTGAAGTAACTGAAACTTAAGAAGTTTCAGATAGGTATTGTATCTATATTTACAGCCAAGGTAACACAGAGGATTAAATCCATGTAGTGTGGCCAAGAGCAGAACATCCTCGAATTACGCAAGCCCTTAGAAAAATGATTTCGGAAAAGATAATATATTTTCAGCGATTTCAAGTCCAATTACAATTTATTGTTATTTAATTGTGTTCTTTAAGAAAGAGTGATATACCTCGAGTCTGTAATGTTTTACAAGGATATTATTTATATTATATCTAAATTATATTTATGATTTGGGCTAATCTGAAACATAATATTTCACAAATTTTGCGACAAAAATATTTGAGTTACCGTGGTGTTTGCCCTAATCGATAATTTATTTTGTACATAATTCTGTTACTAATTTGAGTTCCAGATACGGTAATTCCCGTTGTACTCAATATTTTCTCCATAATTATTGGTATCTACAAGACTCTTAGCCATCCAGATTTCATTCTTATTACACTGATATTCCGACTGAATTAGTTCCTAGACAGTTGGACATTTATTCAAGCGAAGAGGTCTTTAAAGACTAAGTGAAACTATTTGAAATTCAGCGCAAGAGCAGGAAAGACATTAATGACAAGAAAATGTCAACCTGTTCCCTGACATTCATTGGTAAAGTTGACTATTACCTGGTGAATAATTTGATTTTTTTAATCAGATTAATTTCACTGTTGTATGAAACTTTCAATGGATTAAAACTCAACAATGTGCATTTTGTTAGTTTTGAATGTAGAGAAAAACAATCATAACTTCATTCAATTGTGTGACAAAATGATCAGAAAGTTGAATACCTTGTACTTAAATTGTTGAAACAGGTTGCTAAATTTGATTTAGGAGAACACGTTGGAAATCCACCTTAGTAACTGGCTGATTACTAGGATAAATATTCTGAATTCAGAAAGGGAGTTAATTCAAAAATCTAAAAGTTCATCTCTAGACATTATGTATCAAATAAGATGAACCTGACTTTCATTCAATAAAAAACTCTTAGGTTTAGCTGTGTTGCATAATGAATCATATTTTGAAGTTCATTCCAGCTCATGTTTGGTTAGTAATGAGTGATTCCAGTTCTCGTGGCACGATGAGAAACGATTAAACACAGCAAGTCATATCAAAAGTGAGTACATATTTGGTAAATGTTTATCTTTTGATCAGCTGCATTCCTAAAATTCCTGTCTATTCCGTGGTGCAAAATGTTTCAATCGCAAAAACTGAGCACCACACGCTGATGTGTAATACTACTGCTCGCTTTGCTGCTGGTAATACTATATTCTGTTATCCAGATCCTAATAAAATTAATATTTCTCATGATCATAAGTTATCTTTATCTACAAATTTTGAAAAGTAATTTCCATATTTCAACTTTGACACAGTGAATATAGAATCCACCCAATCTCGCAAATTTGGGAAAATTTCAGAGAAGAACCCAAAAACCAGTGTAGCGCAGTTTTGAGGACAGAAATTTCTTACGTCAGGAATTGTTTCAGTCTTTCAAAGCATAAATAAAGCAAATGAAATTTTTTTCCCTTTATGACCTTACCTCCAGATCCTACAAATGAATTCACTGTAAGTCAGTAATATAGTAAAAATCCTTCGTTAGATATTCGTTTTCCAGTTTAAAATTGCAACCTATCCTCAGAAGGAAATCACACAAGCGATCATTCTTGCAAGCCAAGCTTTCTTACATGACTTAAGAGATAGATTAAATAACCGCAGATCAAAAGTAAATGTAAGCTTGGATTGTTAACGTTTTACAGTATACTTGTACCTGTTTATTAACTTCAGTAAAATGTTGATCTTGGATTTTTACTCACTCTTTGCAATGCATTTAAATTTGATTCCCGAAAGATAAATGAGGTTCTCAGTTTTTCTCAAAACAATAAATTATAGGGTTTCTGCGGTTCAGTTCAATGACTTTCCCTTCAATCAGTTATAACTTTGGAGAAATTCTGGGTTTCTTGCAAAACTTGCGGGATTTTACAACGTCAGGGAAAGTCATGGGGCTTTCGGTTGCATTTCCCCAAAGTTTATGCTATATCAGGAAGAATATTAGAGGAATGATAACTTCCAGGTTTGATATAAAGATTAATATTATTGTGTATGACCTTATTGGATAATTAGTCTGTAAATAGAATGGTCTGGCATGCTTGCTGTATAAACTATATCTGCTTGAAATATATTTTGTGGAGTTTGATTCTAAAGACTTTCGAACTAAGAAGAAGCAGGGTGAAGAGAAGAAAGCTATCGAGTTGTGGATCTCAATAAGAACTTACAACTGACTCACGGTTTCTGATGCTAACATAATTCTGATGGAAGCTTTGTATTTACTACTTGATACTTGATTAACAATTAGGTATACAATAGTTTACTATTAGGGCTATCTGAAAACCGATCACATCTGCAAAATTAACAAATTTGACGTTGTTTCATTCAAAGTCTCTAGATTCTGGCGTGATATGCCCTGTTGAAGTGTCCGTTTTAAGAAAAACCGGGCTCAAATCGCCTTTACAAGAACGTTAATTGCTAAATGAAGATAAATATTTTTCATACATTATTATTTTTAAGTAAGCAACAACATTAGTCAAACTTTTTGAGGGAATAGACATATTTCTGCAGCAACATAGAAATGCTAAACATTCTGAGACAAACGAGACTCCACAGAAATTACTAAAAAAAACGATTCTCCATTTGAATACGAGATGTTTAAAGTCTGCAGAAGTCACATAATATCGTGAGAATGGTTTCTAGTCATTCATGGTGATCATGATGAAGAATGTTCAGAAATCTATTGTTCGAATTCCAAAAGAAAGTGATATGCTAATCAAATATAATCTCTGGAACTCATTGGGTTTGATACTGTCTCTGTTGTTAGCTATATTGCTAACAGGTATTTTCTAGTTGATACAGAATTTCGATGATGGACCTACAGAGAAGATTGATATAAGATTACCAGAATCTGGAATCACATTTATGCATGAGATGAAGACCGATTATTATGTGAAACATGTTTATGCATACTAATTATTTTTAGTCGACTTCTTTGGAAATCATATAATGACATTTTATCAATGGGTATGGGTCATCATTTTTATCTCCTTGACTCGTTAGTTAACTAAGAATTATGCTACATTAAGTAATAATTGACGGTAATATTCATGTTTTGAAAAAAAGGATGTGAATAAAGACATGTGATTTTACATTGGCCTGTCATGAGTTTTGTGAATTGAAAAATAAATTATTAGCAGTAATTACGCTGTAGTTAGTTCAGAGATTTGTAATTGTTTTTCTAAACTTTTTACAGATCCTACAAAGTTGTCTAGAATGTTAGTTGTAAGCCATAAGTTTGCAAATTATTAAAATTGATTTATTCATAATTTGATGATATTGGAAATTTGATTGATATTGTGTTTGATGCAATTAATTTTAATCAGAATGAAAATCGAATGGAGTAAAACAACTATTCTTAATTGGTTTTAATCGATGTTTGTGAGATTACACTGTGTGAGATTATGTTTCAGTAATACGAAGAACTCATTTGCTAGTTAAATCGGAATAAATAGAATAGGTGTGACGAACGATTGGTACGTTTTTTATCATGTTCAGCAGAGTTGTTTATGTTCACCGAGTTAGATTCCGCTTAGATCATTTCAACTACTTATTGCATCTGCTATCATCAAGTAACAAATACACTTTATCATAGTGCGGTATATGTTATAAAGCAAATTTAACATCCGAAAGCTAAACAGATAAACACTTCTCCATTTGAACTACACCAGATTATGTTTATAGGATCTATGAATCAGTCACATTTACAGGTACATACATATAGTTATGGTAATCATCTGCTGCCTGATTTTTACTCCTTAAAATTATTGAGAAATACAATCTAATCAATTAATCTACTGGATAATACACATTTCGGATGGTTGGATTTCAGTGACTGCAAAAATTAGTGATCACAATGAAAATGTCCCCGAATTATTATTTTTTTTGTGCTAAATATTTCATTCACAGTAGTGCCATTTGAAGAAAAGAACTGAGTCTTTATGAAGGCTATTTATCATTTGTTTCATTTTTCACTCATTTAGTTTTTCGATTGAATAACTTAATTTTTTGTATGCAATCGTCGCTTAGTTATCATGTTCGTATTTGTTGTGGTGTTGAATAACACAGTGACACAATTATACAGTGTTCTTTCTCTAATAAGTCTGTTGCAAAAGACTCAACATTTTACGAGAACTACTTGGCGAATGATACGTTAGTTTAATTTCTCATCTGTCTAACTGTAATATTAATCAACGTGGTGCTTAAAACTTTTTTAGAGTTAAAATACCTTTTTCTACTATTTTTAATTGAATAAGGTAAAACTATACTAGAATTATGAATAATTGTCGATGCACTAGATACATTACAAAATTATGCCTATGAACATATCCCTAATCTTAAAAGAAAATTATGTTCAACTTACCTATAAAACACATATTGGTCAGAGACAAACAAGCATATTTCAACAGCAACATATAATAAAGTAGATATAATGATAAGAACTGTTAACACTTTCAAATACTGATTTTTACATTTACATCCAAACATTTGAAAGAGAGGGGGATAGAGAGAGAGAGAAAGAGAGCAAAGTATTCCAACCGTAAGTAGGAATAGATAGGATTGTTTCTTCAATAAAATTTTAATGTAACTCACAGTTTATAATCGTGTTAATTATTTTCACTTTTATAGTGAAATAGGTAACCAATGATGTGTGAAACACACACTGTAATTGTCATTCAATTATCAATAATTAACTATGCAGTAATTTAACACTGCGATCTGATTGAATGACTCAGTATATATATATATATATATTAATGCTTTACGAAGCATTCTTTTGTGAAAGTAGTAAACAATTTATTGATTTATTGAATCCTATGTTATTTCCATTTAAATCAATCAGTAGAAGTTTACATACACGTAATTCACATGAATAATCTGGAGAACAATGATTAGCCGGTTAACAGTCTTTAGAAATATTCATATTTCAGTCATATGCCTGAGTCGTATTACAGTGTTACGTTGATAACATGGTGTTTTGGTTACTTAAGATACAATATACTCAAAGTTTGTACTGACAACATTCTTATACCTAAATGTTTGTATACTTGAGAAACAATGGAACGGTATCAGTTTAGATATTAAGACAAGTGTGCAATTATCCACTATTCACTTCCTAAGCAATTCGGATCAAATTAACGTCAACATAGATAACAAGAAATGAGGCAATCACATTAAGCAGAAAGTATACAATGGAGGTTATCGAGATTAAAACCAGTCACTTGTGTATTTTACATGTCTCGATATAAAAATCAATGGCAAACTGTTATACATAAATTTATTTTCAAAATTAAAGTTATTATGCATCACTTAAAATGTATGATGTTTATGATAATTAAATAAAAATAATAAAGTTGAGTATTTAGAAAATTTGACTGATAAATCAAAGGTGAGTAAGTTCACAAAAGAATATAATTTACTGACTGGAGTACCGAGACTGTCAATTTGACAATAAAACGGATTAGTTTTATTGCATTAAATTTATTTTGTTAATAAAACGTCACCTACACAATGAGATAGACAAGTATATTCAAAGTGTGAATCACGGATATTTCTGATAATATAAACGAATTTACCTGGTTATATTAGAAAAATTAACTCATTTAAGTGTTTTGTGGAAATGTGTGTAGCTGAAAAAAATACTTTCATGACCAATTGATATCAAGAAAAACATATTCAAGTTCAGAGTACTGCATGCTTTTAGAACCTCACAACACTGGTCATTAGTTATTCGTTAAGGCATATAAACTGAAACATTCGGATCTACCGTAAACTTTCTATGGAACGAATGCACACAAAACAAGATTCTCTGAACATATATTTATTTTGAATAGGTTACTTTATTTCTGTATATTTTAAATTTTCACTACTAATTTATACCAAAACAGTTACGCATTAAGTTAAATTTATTACTTAATGGATGACGGAAAAATTTAAATTCCCTAATATTTATATGCTGAATAAATTTAGTCAGTATACACATTACCAACACAATCAACACATAGAAATATTATTTTATTAGCCATCCAACGATGAGTTTTGCAAGTGACATTGTCAAGTTTTGCAGTGATAATTCGAAAAACCATTTTGCGCCCAATGATATTTTGTGTTGTGAAGACGGAAACAAAGAGAAAGTAACAATCAATAGAAGCTTATTTCGGAAACATTATTGTACCTGATTAGAAGACTGCTAAATACTAACAATATTTTCGTTCCTATCTTATTCTTTCGGTTGATGTACAATTCATTGGCATACTCTGTTTGATTCCAAATTTATTGTAACTTATACGTAAGCCCCATACCCTATTTTTCTACCCTAAACGGCTAGTCTGAGTACAGTTGTATTTTTCTAAATCATTGTACATTATGGTCATGCACAGTAGATGTTTATGTGCTTTTTTTTCGTAAATCGAATCACACCGTTCAATGCTTTGCGAATTCTAATAATAGTCAAGCTTAGACAAGTTCGTGATTTCAACTATGAAAATAATCCAGTCCCCCCCCCATAAATCTCTTTCATTAGTTTACACTTGTATCTTTAACAAAAAGATGCATCTTTTTTATGTATCCAACTGAATCATGGCCTGTAAATCAGAATGTCTTCCGTAATAATTTTCAACACATAATTTATTTATTATACTAAAATAAAAAGCAAATTTCAATCAGATCTTTAATTCATTGTCAAGAAATGAGACAAAATAAATTTACTTGAGATTACTGTTCAAAAATTTAAAAAAAAAGAAAACAGTTATAAAAATTAACAATAACAAACGAAAGACAATTATTTACATAGAAAAAACGAAACAGAGATTAGTCCCAATATGATTGGCCATACATGATAATAATAATAATAATAATAATAATAATAATAATTAATAATAATATTGTCTGGTGAATTAATAGTGCTTCAATTCAATAACAGAGTATCAATTAATCTCGACAATATTCGATTGATTGTAGTCAATATTTCTTATCTGCCTTTTTGTATAACGTGAAACAAATCTGAATGGAAAAGAGAAAAAAAAGCATACATGTAGAAAACCAACAGAGATAATCAATAGAACTTTAACTATACACATATTGATATATATATATATATATATATATATATATATATATATATATATATTAATATCCTGAAATGCACGTAAATATTTTCTAAACATACACAAATACATGCATACATACATATGAAGCATGGGTGAATTCATTCATTAATACTGTTTAGCATGAATTAAATGAGAAAATGATAAATAGCAACAACAACAAAAAAAAACAACATGTAAATGTAGCGGATATGCGTTGAGAAGAAGAAAAAAAAAAGAAAGTGAATCCGTTGGTAAACGAATTTAAAGTGTCAACACTGTGGATATGATGAGAAAAGTTACATTTTCAAATTGAACAATTGGCTAAAACTATTCACATTAACATAATTTAGTGATAGTTTTTTCTTTAGAGCTTATTTATTGATATTCATTAGTTTAATGTGTATGCTGGCTTATTGTTTGTTAATGTAATTCAGAAATCTAATTCTAATATTGTGTTTCCAATGATTGTGTTTAATATAATGATTATTAAAAAGCGTTCAGCAATTAAAATCAACGTAGATCAGAGTAAAATTCCAACATTCAACCAATTATCAGAAAAGGTTGAATGTTGTGAACAACATTTAGTCAACGTTTCACAATTGAAAGTGCATTTTAAAAAAAGTTCTAATACCATTAATATATTTTATTCTTAATGGAATACAAATGAATTTTAATGCATTTCGCTTCATTAATTGTTAAATAAAATTAAATTTTCTAGTGTACAAGTGTTTTTTGTTCAACAACTCAATCACATTACATAACACATCACAATTAACTAAACAGGTTGTTTGTTTGTTATTATTTAATTTTAATAAGCATTTTCACTTGTAAATGTAAACAAAAACATTTTCGTAAAGCAACCATGTTTACACACTTACAAAAGAAGAATAAAAGCAATGGAAGCTAATCCTGAGGAGACAAAAAACACTGTACCAGAACAAAATGTGACAGTAGCTGCATAAATATACGGTAAACTAGCAGTGCCAATAAGAAGACCCAAATATTCCGACAGTGCAATTACAGAGAATAAACTGCCTAAAAGAAAGACAATATGTAATTAAACACAACAATCATATAAAAATGACACTGATATATGAATTCAGAAAACAAATTAAATGATAGTTTCTTAAATAATAATAATTAGGCATAAAGTGATGTTATGCTGTACGATACAATAGCTGCACTATGATGTATCATTATCCTAAACAGTATGGAACATCATTTCGTCAATAAAATTAAAACCCAATATTATATTGTAGCTCAAAACATATGCTTTAAATGATATTGAGTCTTTAAATTACAATCAAATATTACAGACATTACATGGTACTGAAGATCGTTTTCACACATGATGTATGCTTTAGAAGTGTAATGAACAAGGGGGAACAAGAAAAGAATAGATCTAATCAAGGAACTACACAACTAAATACTTGAATCTGATCTCTCTTCTAGTAAATATAACCGATACGATTCGATATTCAAGACAGGACTAAGCTAGAAATCTGATAACGAGGTTAGACATTTTGTCACAGCCTAGGATATAAGGATTATTTGGAGACAGACGGGTAGTTTGAGATCATATTTTACAAAATATAAAATTTGGCGGTCTCAGAAAGGTCCAAGAAGAAATATCTAAGACCAAACTGACTGACTGTAGTACCCAATAGCAAACTGGTTGGTCAGATAATTAAAATCAATGCATATATTGTTATATTCGTCACTAGGTACGCTTGAATCTATCACGAGTTCACCTTAGTCGATAAACGCGAACGAGATAATTACCAGCGTCCAGATAGGCTACCTTGAATCCCAAGCTGTAAACAGAAGGCTTTGTATGTGTAGAAAGTATATTCTAAAAAGATCCAGCAATCACAATACAATCAAGCATACAACTCTCGTTTATTTATATACCATAGAAACGTCCTTGGGACAGTTACGAAAATAGCACACTAAAATACACAGCAGCCAATCACAGCCATGGATCTTCCTCGTGGGAAGTGAAATCTCAAGGTCAACTGATCAGCCCATGCTCGCAAACGTGAAATTCAATACGAGGCATTTATCAAGCGAGTTTTGGGGATCTAACATCCGCATATATATATATATATATATATATATATATATATATATATATATATATATATATATATATATATATATATATATGAATTTACGCACATGAGTTGAGACAGTTTACCAGCACAAATGTTGCATATGATCAACTCAACTAAATGTGAAACGATACAATATTTAAAATATCAAAGCGATTATTAGTTCAAAAACAGTAAAACCTTGAGAAAAATCAATAAAAATATAGAAAAAGTAGAAAGAAAACAGGAAATTAAAGGAAGATACATATCGTAAAATAAGATAACCCTAACGTAGATGACGAAAATTCGAAGAAAGAATGAACATGTTTGATGGAAATTGATTTCTAGTCAATTTGCCCAACTTTTTTAACATGTGGTTTTGGTCGTTTTTAAATAACTTAACGTTCTCTGAATAACGTAAACCAACAATTAAAATTATAGCTATAGAGGATTCCCTAGTAAGAATCCCATTTAGAATTCCTGTACACCGTGAATACTACTTCGACTACAGTTTAGTGTCCTAACCTTCGATCAACAGAACACTTCACCTAACAAGATGAATCTCAAGTTGAGGTCGTAGTAATCTTAACTTCTAATAGTCTACCGATATACAATCCTTCAATCCTCTGTCATGAGGTCGTATAAGAGCAAACAGAAAACAAGCTTCTACTATTGTATCACAGAAGCCCGTTTTATTGATCTCAAACACTCATTAGTTCACAAACATCAAAAACCAGATCGGAAAGAACCCCTAATAAGAAATTTCTTTCGCACACAATTATGATTGGTAGAGAAGGGAGTAAACAATACATAAGTAGTTATTATTAACTCAAGAATAATAAAATATGTAACAATAGTGAATATGATAAATGCAAGTCGACCCCAAGAGCACTCGCTATTAAAAAGGGAGGATTGTTGGGTATGTTAGATCCCCGAAACCCGCTTGATAAATGCCTCATATTGAATTTCACGTTTGCGAGCATGGGCTGATCAGTTGACCTTGAGATTTCACTTCCCACGAGGAAGATCCATGGCTGTGATTGGCTGCTGTGTATTTTAGTGTGCTATTTTCGTAACTGTCCCAAGGACGTTTCTATGGTATATAAATAAACGAGAGTTGTATGCTTGATTGTATTGTGATTGCTGGATCTTTTTAGAATATACTTTCTACACATACAAAGCCTTCTGTTTACAGCTTGGGATTCAAGGTAGCCTATCTGGACGCTGGTAATTATCTCGTTCGCGTTTATCGACTAAGGTGAACTCGTGATAGATTCAAGCGTACCTAGTGACGAATTTAACAACATCATAGTCTGATTATTTTATAAAAAATCATAAACAAAAGTAGTTTGGAAAATGGGTCAAAAAGTTTGAACTTTCCTAATTCTCGCTCCCTTAAAACAGCTGAAATAAGAGACGGTATCATTGATTAAACATTGACCAAGTCAGTAGAACAATAAATTTATTCAAAGAATTCAAGACATTATAGGAAGTCAGTGTGATAGGAGACTATCTGTGACAAGGATTTAAGACCATCCGCAATTTCCCATGGCTTTTATTGAAATCGTGAACATTTTAGTAATTTTCGACTTACATTCAACAAAGCTTGTTTCTTCTGATGCGGGACCATAACAAATACACACGATCCTACATTTGTATATTTGTTAAACTATTTATTTTGGTACATATATGTGCTCAATTTTATCAACTGATTTATCTTACTACGTTAAAAAATTTATTTGAAGATAGTGTGTTCAAAAAAGTTATATCACTACAAAAAATTATACAAATTAACTCTTCCTTTAAGAACTTGGATATGAGTTACACTCTAACTGGGAAGGCTAATCACGCTACCCTGTCGCTCAAACCTAAGTAAGTGGTGCCAGGCTTGAACCTAAAGCTTATTAGCTTAAAGTCGAACCCCTCAACCAATGATCGATTTTGGTTTTTAATCTTCTACTGTAGTCTACTATAAAACGTTAGTGTTGTTAATATTTTCTGAGTGCTCTCTTAATACTCCCCTAGCATAGAATACTTGGTTGAGAAAATTTTGATCCACAGTGTAGTACACACTGATAATGGTTAGTAAATCATTGCACGGTAATTTTTCTATGAAGATCCTAATGCGACTCCTTATCGAGAATTGAAGAATAGATTAAAATGAGTCCCATTTACTGAAAAAGAAATAATTCTCTGCTAATCAAATTAGAATCTTGAAAATGAAAGTTGAAGGATCACTGAGTCAGTAGACAATCATAGTTTAAGAATTTTAATGTACTGCGACATTGTAAAATGAAAACTAGTAATTTAAACAACATAAAGTAAATGATCGAAATATGACGATCATTAAATAAAAGAAATACATACTTTGGAGTTTGGAAGTATAGAGAGATGATGTGAATGATTTGATTACTGGTACAACAGCTGATCGAAACATACATACAAACAGACCTGTAAAAAATAAAACTTCGTAAATTTACAGTAATAATAAACAGGAAATAATTGAAGCAGTACGTGATAAATTACTAGTCGTAATGTTATTCCGAAGCATAGTTTAGATGTTATGTTACGTTAACAACGAAGCTGGTGAGATTGCAACCGACCACTTGTTGGACTAGGATATTTATAAGCACTGAAAGACTAGGCAAATACGATATCGGTCACTACTCAGTGATAAATCATTTGTAAATATCTTGGCGGCCCCGAAATAGCTTGGTAGTAAGAGCACGGATTGTGAAGCTAGGTGACACGGAGTTGAGTTCTGCAGGGAACAGTACTTCCCTCGAAGTTGCAGACATGTCTTACTGACGAGTGCCAGCTGAAACGCAACTTAAATCCAAGATCTCTCGCCAACTATCTACAAACATTCAACAACTCAACATTGTGTATACGATCCCCAATCACATGAATTAGTAGACATATTGGAACGTGACCGACAATCAACTATAAAGTACTAAATAAATAAAACACTAATCACTACTCAACGATCAATTATTTGACTTCATTAGTTTGAGCAACCATTAAATTATAGGTTCAAAGTTCACAATACGTATTAAAGCTTAAGAAAGTCGTACTATTATTAGTTTAATTACAATAATCGTGACCAACAATGTCATAACATGAATGCGTATAATAAAGTTGCAACTCGTCTTAAATGATCATTTCGGTGTTTAAAATACATGAAGCAAAACACCTTAATACAGGTAATAATTACAAAAAATTAATTTGTAACGTAATTCAGAAATAGAACAAATATCTTGAACAAGTTATACAATTATCAAATTATCAATTTCATTTAATTTAGTACTACAATAAACTAAACAATCTTACCTATATATACATTCAAAAAAATAGTAACTTGAGATAATTATTAAATCATTAAGAAAATTGATAGACAAATAAAGTTGTAAGTAAATTTACATTTGTAATATACTTGAAAGATTATATTTTTTTTATAAATTATCAATCACAAATGTAACACGAAGTATTCATATGATTGAAATGAATTTTAAAAAATCTATTAGACAGAATACATCTATCCACCAATGAATTACTCCATTAATATGACATCAGCTATAGATTCTTATGATAGAGTAAAAATACTAGAGAAGTATTTGACAGTAAAATAGCTATGTATCCAAACCAGGACAAAGAAAATGTATTAAATCTATTAAGCCAAATAACTAGCGATGCATAAAGATGGTATTTTCTCATATCAGCAATTAAATGAAAAAACTAATGCTTGTTATTGTCTGATTCTGCATAAAACCAAACAACTGTGCATAATATCCATTATAGACTGACTTTATCAGGGAACAATGGAACAATATAAACAGTTTTTCTGTCGTCGTATGAGATCCCTTAGCAGCGACTACCCATGATCCTACGGGGAATCGAACCCGGAACATGAGCCAATAACCGGTGATACAGTTCTAATTCTAATCAATGTGAACATTTTTGCCGTTAAATTAATCAAGTAACCATAGTTTAATATATTTTATTAGAAACAATAAAGGTTTAATAACCTAACCATCGTCATATAAAATCATTGTACATAATTTCATCCCTGTCAAAACTTGAAAATTTACAGTTCAGTTCACTATTCTAAAAAATCATACTATTTGAAGTACTCTAACCAAAATAAGACGACTGTGATGTAGGTAAAAAAAACATGCCGGATAAAGGTCAAAGATTCGTTTACTGAAATAATAAAACCCTTAACGTTTTAGTGATTTATTAGACAATCAACAATATCGCGTGATATAATAAATATTAGATAAGTGATACTATAACTTCAAACATATATATATAACAAATTAATTTTTAGAAACAACTTACTAACAAATACGAGAATATTATGACCAGGCGAAGGAAGCAAAAAAGCTAATCCCATGAGCAATTTACTCACTACAATTGCAAACATTCCACATATTAAATACTTAATCATACGTCGACGTGCTCGTAATACTTCATTTTGAATAATAGAATTCGATGGACTACTGCTATTACTGCTACTACTATTGTTATTAGTAAGATCAATTGAATCGATTTCAGAAATAGCATTGTAATCGGAATTTGACTGATTGGTGAGTAAAGGTTGTGATGATTCAGATATTCGGCGCCGTTTAACCACTTTCATCCAACGAATAGTAATCCAAGTTAATCCAAAAGACAATAGACCCAAAAGAGTAGCATTTAATCCACTAATAAAAGAAAAATACTTTATATGTTATTTTGTATGATACAATTAAACGCATGAATACCATTCATATAAACTATCATATTTAACCTACCTAAAGTAGCCAAGTTGATCAACAGACCAATTGAATGGAGGTCCCATGAGGTACAAAAATGTATACTGGCCTTCATTGTAGGTAGTTAATGTTGTTAGAAACAAAACTATAAAGATGAAAACTATGATTGTATTGGCACTTCGAATGAGCTAAAATAATTAAAAACAAAGTTGTGATATTATTTGAGTAGTTTAAAAATTCTGAAATAATTTTAAAATAGAATTTGAATCAAACTTGATTAAAAAATTATTTAGCCAGTTTAATGTTATGTTTACTTGTAAAACCGTTGAGATTCAGAAAAGGCAGAGTAATTAATTGAATAAAAAGTGGATGAAAAAGCATTTCTGACTTCATCACGTAATTATAACAGTCAAATAATTATTGAAAAAAAAAGGCATTCGAAATGATTTGAATTTCAAAACAAAGTTTCAACTTGTCTTAACCTATTATTGTTTCCTCATTCAATATTCTTAAAGCCTAGAATAAGTAACTCTCAACTCTGTATTATCAGCCATGTTGAACTTATTGAATGAAAAGTGCAGATCAAGTAAATTGAAGTGCATAAATTTATGTTCAGTGGATGAGAACTACCAATGAATTTTTAACGATGATATAAATAACTGTATGATTGGTCATTGAATACGTTTTATAACTAAATAAAGCACTAAATAGTTCATCATTCTGTCTATTGAACTAACTAGTGGAATATGTTCAGTGATTGACAACAATGAAAAAAAGAACTAGATTTACGATTTAATTGAAACATACTTACATTAAGTTTTTCAAAGGGTTCATTTTTTTCTACAATGATAAGTATTTAGGTGTATAGTGAGATATTAGCAGAAATGTATTTATGATTTTGTTCATTTTGTCCTTGAAACTTTCGATAAACAAAGCTTTATTGAACCATAGAGAACCATGAGAATATATAATAAGATCGAACTAGAAAATTATTTATTTCCTTGTTTACCATTCACAAAGAGATAAATATACAATACAATTTACGTTATTTATTCTACTTTTGTCATTTTTAAACATAGCATTATGAATCTTATGATTTAACATATCTAATTCAGTCAACTAATGTCTGTTGGTATTTTGAGTTATTAACAAAAAAGAAGCCACCAAGATATGTGTACGATTTTAACGCTAGAATTAAAATTTCAAAAAACTAGTTAAAGAATGAAACCTGAGTGGTATGTGATTAAAACACATAGTTAACAAAAAGTATTCATTACCTGACAGACCAAAATCTATAATTTAGTTCACATTTAATCAAATCGCCTTTAGTGCCCCGGGATCTGACTCCAATTTCTACGAACAACTGAATATGCTATGAAATGAATAATTCCTTTCATTTCCGCATACCCCGTTCCTGATTATTAAAAGCCCAATACGGTTATGTGGATGAATTTATTTTATATACTTGAGTAAGCAAACAGATAACAAAGAGAATGGTAAAAGAGGAGCGAAGTAAGGCCAATGAGACTAATGAGCCAATTCCATTTGGTGCCACCTCTAATTAACTACGTACAGTTAGACAAAAATAAGCGAAGTACGCAATGCACATACGCACTCAAATAACAACAGCCAAGATTATAAGAGAGTAATTGTACAAGATCGAAAGACGTGTGAATAACTCTAGAAGAATGAATTAATTAATTTGTCCAAAGGCTGGAACAAGCTAATGTGGGCTCGATATATTAATACACACCACATGCCCATACATTTAAATGTGTTAACAAGAGAATGCATAAGAATAATCATGTGGAAGTTCCACTGAAATCATGCACTGATCAATGTTAGACTCTTATTGGAAACCTGGATGTATCGAACGACCGTTTAGTCCTATTATGGGACTCATCAACAGTGCGCATCCACGACTCCGCAAGTGATAATTGAACCCAGGACTTCCGGTCTCGAGCACGAACGCTCAGTCTCTTTGACCACTGAACAGGTATTGATGCATGACCTGGATCAATGAACAATATTGCGCCACCATCATCCATCGTCCAGTGCTTTCACGTTTTCACTGGTGGTCTAACATTGGCCAGTTCATTATCTCAATGAAACTCATCGATCTTCATAACCCTGTACGGAAAACTATGTGAAAATGTCGATGGAAAAAATTATTATCAAAACTTAATCATTACAGTATTGAGTGTAAGTTCAGTTTCTGATTTAGTAAACTTGATAAATAATTATATTCTTGACATGATGAGGCTGACTATGACACGATAATCCGAACCGATAGTAAATACAATCGATTGACAACAAACATGATTACTCATCTCCCCCAATTATAACCTAATATCTCATTGTGCATCGGAATAACAGGAAACAAACCTTGGTTTGTGAATACGAACAATTGGTACTCAGTAAAATATCACTATTTAGATATATTTTTTATGAAATATATAAGTGATTAGATGGTCAGTTTTGATTGATTCAATAATAAAATATATAGTCGAGTAAAATTTCTCTAATCACGTAACACCAGCATAAACCAAAATTGAAAGTGCAAACATTTTAACATCAGTAAATAATTACCTATACTTTTGATCTATACTTCAACTTTTTTCCATAATTTGAAAATACAACCACCTAATCAAATAAATACAATCATCAGTCAGTCAGTCGGTTGCAACGTAGAACTTCGTACGTATGTACATAAGTTCATGTTGCCATACCACATTAGCACAGAGACGCAAATATCAAATCAAATCCCATAGTGATAAACATAGTAGAGGTATTAATGCTAATGAAGTAGACTAGGGTTTGAAGATATTATTCAAGAAGTGTAATTCAGTGAGATAAGGTTAGAAAGACAAAGGTAGATGTGCTGACGATTCCAGAAGATTAGGATTTGAAAGAGCACAACGAATGGATGCACTTGAGCCATTGCAAACGATTTTGAGCCATGTCGTTCAAGGTCTCTAACCATTGGTGACTTTCGTCTCGCGAACCCTAACCCGGTAGCCTAAATCTACCAACATGACTCAGTCCACTCGTCAGTGACTTCATGAATTTCTGTCATGTTTTGGTTTGGCCACCCCTAGCTTTCTTTCAACCTACTCCTACACCACGAAACATAGCTCGTCGAGGCAGTCGGTGGTTAGTCATTCGTAACACATGTCCCAACCATCTCAACTGATGAAGGTTGACTACTTCGTCTATTGATCTGCCATCCTTACCTAGTACTCGTTTCCTAACGACAGCATTGCTTACTCGGTTGTCCCACGGTATTCGAGCAATGCTTCTTAGATATCTATGATCGAATACTAGTAACCTACGAACATCTACTCTTAACGGCCATGTTTCGCAGCCATATAGGAGAACGGAGCGAACTGCTGCACAGTACATCCGCCCTTTGGTTAGCGAACGGATATCACGCCTACGCCAAAAGTGACGTAGGTTGGCAAAAGTCAATCGAGCTTTCTGTATCCGAGCTGAGATTTCGTCAGTCACCAGACCGTCAGCGCTGATGAGACTCCCCAGATAAGTGAAGCGGTCTACACGCTCGACTACTTCACTTCCTATCACTAGTTCAGGTGCCGATGCAACCCAGTCTTGAAGCAACATTTTGCATTTCGAGGGTGAAAAACGCATCTCGAACATGCTCGCATTGTTGCTTATGGTAGTCAGAAGACTCTGCATTTTGTCAGCGTCTTCACCAAATAGAACTATGTCATCGGCATATTCTAAGTCAGCAAGCGATTTTCCTAGTAGAAGGTCAAGCCCTGAAAAATCTGACGAGCTTAATGTTAACTCTAAGAGGATGTCTACGACAAAGTTAAACACGAATGGAGAGAGTGGACAGCCCTGACGCACACCACTTGAAGTGGAGAATTCCGGTGGCAGTTCGCAATAAGCTCTCACTCGACCTGTAGTGTTCGAGTAGAGTGCTTGTATAAGGTTAATGTACCTCTTTGGTACACCTTTCAGTGACAGACACTGCCACAGAACCTTACGATCCACTGAGTCAAATGCCGCCTTAAGGTCCAGGAACACGACTATTGTCGGACGTCTAAATGTGTGTCTGTGTTCCGAGACCTGTCGTAGTGTGAAGATGTGGTCTATACAACAACGTCCAGGTCGAAACCATCCTGGTTTTCTCGAGTCTGCTCTTCACGAGCTCTAGTTAGACGTCTAAGTATAATCGAGGCTAACAATTTAGAAACTATATTAGTTAGACTTATTCCCCTGTGGTTGTCACAAGAGGACTTTTGTCCTTTCTTGTAGATTGGGACAATTAGCGACTGAGACCAGTCAGATGGGATTACGTCCATTTCCCAGATTCTACCTAGGATCTCGGTCAGTCTAACTGTTAAAACTGGATCACGATCCTTAAAAATCTCAGGGGTAAGCCTATCAGGACCTGCTGTTCTACTTCACTTTAGATTCCCTATAGATTTCTCAACTTCATGTAGACTGGGAGGACTTAAATCGATTTGCCATTCAGGATGACTGGAGATCGTGGGCAACCGAAGTGTGGCTCGTGGCCAGTTGAACTGATCCCTTAAGTGTTCTGCCCATCGGTCCAGTCTCCTGGATTGAGAATGGACCATCCTTTTCCGAGACAGTTTCACTCACATTCGGGTTCCTAACACCGGTTTCTTTGATAAGGCGGAAAAGTTGTCTAGTGTTGCCTATCGCCGCTGCCTTTTCCATCGCTTTTGCTTTCGCCACCCACCACTGTACGCGGTCGTTACGTAGGCTTTTTATCAGTCTGCGCCCAAGCTGACTACGCTCTTCATCATGTTCAGAGTCACATGGGATGCGTCTTCGAGCATCCATCAGTTCGGTGGATGGGACTGAAATCCACGGCTTCATCCTAGCCTTATGGTTTACCTTGCTAGCAGATATCACTGCTGTTTCCACAGCCTTCTTGATATGATTCCAACCTGCTTCAGGATGGGAATCACTTGCATGGCCGCCTAACTGTTTTTCTAGTTCCTCCTGAAATATCATTAAGTAAAGCCCTTAGAGGTTTTCTTGCGATATTTATCTTGCGTCCAGTTAGGCGCAAACAAATAGGCGCTTGCACTAGGGCATGATCTGAATCTAAACATGTGCCCCAGAACGAGCGATAGTCCTCTATCAAAACCCTCCATCGGTGGCTGATAGCGATATGATCTAGTTGCTTCCAACGTTGAGATGACTTTGGGGGGTAGGCAGGTCAAGAGATGTTTTTCCTTATGCATAAAATTAGTGTTTGCTAGAAATAGTTGGTTATCTGAGCACAGTTGCAACAGACGGTCGCCATTGTCTGTTCTTTAAGCCGCGAGACCATAACATCCACCTAGGTGTCTTTCATTTTAACTTAATCTACCTACTTGAGCATTGAAGTCACCAGCCATTATAACTATATCAGAGCGCTTAACTTTTTGGAGGAGGTCCGAAAGCTTTCTGTAGAACTCGTCTTTCACCTCGTCTGAACTGCAGTCAGTGGGGGCATAGGCAGGTACGACGGAAAGGCAACGACGGGTGTCCCTATCTTTACGAGTCCTTACTGTCCCGTTTAGTCGGACAGCGCACAAGCGACTATCTACTGGGATCCAGTCTTGAAGAGATAGTTCTGCCCTACGACTCAATGCTATACCTACACCAGCGAGGCCTCTGGAAGCAGTATCAGGGCTACCGGATACACCAAGGGTAAATCGAGTTGCTTCTTTATCTTGACATGGTGAGGTCAAGTGAATGATGCTACTCGGATGCTGTATGCGCGTTCCCGAGACGCAGCACACATCGATTGAGCGAGATTCTAAAGTCCTAGCCAATGAAGCCTGTTGCCCTATTTGACACAATGTCCGTACATTAAATGCTCCAACATGTAGTCTTCAATTAGGTTTCAGGAGACTAGGAATGACGTTTCGTGAACTCGCATTTTTTTGCATTAGCTGTGCAGTGAGATAAAGGAATGTGAGAAGAGTTAGTCGTGGAGATAAGAGAGGTACTAGGGGGTGTAGGAAGGATTTGATTTTGACCAATTTGGTCTCGTGTGCTGTTACCGGTGTGAGGACGGTTGTCACTTCCCGGCTTCCCACACCGTGGAAGGTTGTTTCTTGAAGGACCTGAAAAGGAAAATAGATTAGTGTTGGTCTTAGAGACCTGGGTGCGTGACCGCAGAGCCCAAGGGACAACTGCTTGAGTCCGGTCACGCACGGCCTTTTTATGAAAGGATTTTTGAGTATTAGCTCCGCTCTTAAAAGTCCTTAATTGGCACCCTTACCGCGGGAGACAGAAACCCATGAGGTGTGACATTTTTAGGGTCGACCTTTTCTAACTCTTCCTTCCTTGTAAGAAGGCAGCATCGCTGCAAATGCTGGTTGTCCAAGGGAAACACCTCACTGCTGTCACACCCCTCTGCAGCCAACAGTACGACTTCGCCCTCAGACCTTGAGCAGCTGCTTTTAGTCTCATCGTTCTCCAATAGACCTGCCTGGCATGGTAGAACCTTCAGGAACATAAGTTCCAGCCAATATAGCTCGGCTGGGTCATCACGATAGGCAAGCCCGACCACCACGTCAAGGTAGCAGCTTCGGTCGGGAAATACAATCTGAAAGAATCTGTTTGCATAACTAATAGTCATTTAAAAATAAAAGTATAATTCGTGGTGGTGTTTCGTTCTCTGAGCTCAGAGAATCATCCACCTGAGATACAAATTTTCTCCACCACCTCAAAGTATAGTTCTTTTGACGAGAAAATATGATTCCAGATACAGAGTCTAAGTCACTTCAAATCGACACATATAGAGATTATAAAACAGAAGAAAATAAACTATATAAGCAAGAGATAGAACACAAGAAATATTGTATTTCTTAGACTAAAACAAAACGATATAATCAAGGCAATGGATATGAGAGGGTAAATATAATAACCCAATAGATATTTTACATTTCAAATATCTACCTCACACGAGATTGACCAAATGAATACCCAAATCTTATCGTAAGCTAGATGCCATTGAACCATTTGGTTAGCATTCAATGGTCTACATTTTTAATTTTAAAAATTTGAGATATATTCTGATTTTTATTCACTGTTATGGTTTTCATCACAAACTGGTTAATCAAAGGAAATTAACTGAAGTTGAGAATGAGAATCCTCACTGAAAGGTGATACTACGGTTCAATAGTACTCTGCACATTATTAAATCGGAAGGTTTATGGAGTTCAGTCAGTCTAGTGTATAGTCTTAAATGCATACTTCTGAACCAGAATGGAATAACTGTACAATGTTCCTTAATATATCGGCAAATTAATTTCAAGCAAAAAATACTCACATTAATCATCTCAATTGACTTCAAAAGCCAGTTATTCCTAGATGGTTCTGATTGATTAGATGCATGAAAGTCTATGTTACATGTAGAAACATTGGTATTGCAATTATTATCAAAAGAAGAAAGATCAGCTGTTTGTATGTTGAAAGACTGTGTTTCTGGTAGACACCACAGTACTCCCACCGATATTAAACAAAGAAATAGCATTATCAAACAAGTTATAATGAAACTGTAACGGTCGATAAGAACACCTAAAACCAATATATGGAATTAAAGCTTAGAACAATTTTCATTCACAATTATTCAGTAAGAATTGCTCTAAAAAAAGAATATTGACAAACAAACAATCTTACGTTTAATATTCTGGAATTCAAGTAAGTGAAGCAGTTTCAACATGAAAAATAATGATTTAGGACAGATTTCTTAGACGAGTTAGCCAATTCCACAAGATTGAATGCGTAATATGTTCAAGTTGATTGTCTTAGTAAAACTGAAATAAGTGAACCGATTTCAGGTAAAGATGACTTCGTACATATAAGTTCCCTTGATAATTCTGATCAAAGCAAGAACAACAAGATTTGTGCTATAGAAATTAGTTCATCAGTTTAAAAATTCAAAATCAGCCCACCCACCGACTACCTCGACAAGCGATACTGTCCGGAGTTAAGTAGCAAACTAGGAGAGAGCTGAAGATGGCTGAACCGGAACATGATATTAGTTCATTGACAATTGGATTGAAGCATGTTAATAGGTGCAGACTACCTGGTTGTGGTCCGCGTGAAAGTTGTAACCGGTAGTTAGATACTTTGAGTGACATGGACCAAAATCGTCTGTAATGGCTCTGGTGCATCCATGATTTGTCTTCTCCCAAATACTGAGCTTTAAAATCCCACAAGACCGGTTGTCTTCGTTTTCTAAACTAATTTTGCTGGTTTATATATTTTTGAATCTTAACTTTGACCCCTATTCTTTTCCACTACTAATAATACTGCTAGCACCTCTATAACTATGGGATTTGAACTGCTGATTCCACCTCTCTGTGGTACAGCAACCTGAATTGATGCACGTACGTATCAAATTCTTCGTTGCAACTGACTGAGTGACTTACACTAGCTGAAAACAGCTTGAAATAACAATATAAATTGTGAAGTTCTAAATAACGATTTTGATTGGTGCTATATACTGAAACCAGATGAGCTGCACGAAAGCACCATTACAGTGTCATTCCAATTCATTTATACAAATATTCGAAAAGATATTCCCCTGTTTCCAAATCGAGGTTTAGAATTCTTGAATTAACATGAAAATCATTGGGTGCACTTAAAATTTTCGATCAAAGAAAGCTAAGATTTTTCAAGTGCCTATCGGAATTTCAAGTGTTATTTACAGCTTAACTATTAATATATAAATGACTGCAAACAAAAAATCTCATAGATCACGAAATGGTAACTTTAACAAATTAATAATAAAGGTAATATTGAGGAAAAGTTAAATTAACAGAACTGGTCTGTAATAAGGATTTATCTCGTACAGTAACTCAATTTTACAAGTGACAGACAGTATCAAAATAAAAAGTGTCACATGGAAAACGTTAGTAGATAGCTGAGATGTAAAGCAAATTGCATCTATAGATAGTCTCTAGACTTATCCGTGTAAACTTTCTTATTTACAGAATCTGAAAATCGTCCTGTTTCGAAAATTCACGCTTACATCTACCGACTAGTTTGAAACTAGTAGTGTAGCTATCAGAAATACATAACTCTGTTTCGGGGGTGATTCTTAGCTTTAGGCTCTGTTATCAGGAGTAACTTATAATAGGAACAAGAGCCTTTCGAATTATCAGGTTCAAATTTATATCCAACATCTTACCATTACTTACGTTTATAACCAAACAACTTGGTCAACCAGATAGTTTTTATAAAAAGTTACCGCCTTGACCTTATTGAAACTGAATTGTAACCTTTATTCTAAATAATCATTGTCGATCGATAAGATAGCGTTATTTCCTATAAACATTTAGTTTTTAAGGTTGATCCGTTTTAAAATTATAATTATAGACAAATTTTGTGACTTAAACGTAACAATTGGAACAAACAAAAAGTTGACATTTTAAATATCACAGCATTAAACAAATTACATCATGTTTCTATCATCACCTGTAACTGATACTGCTGCGGCACCAGCTAAAACACATACACCATCGTAAATCCCCATATACAAAAGACGTTTACGTTCCAGAGAAGCTTGTTTGTGTTTAGATTTATCTATTAATGGCTCTTGTTCATCAGGAACCTTAGTAATATCAGCGAAACAAACGGAAATTTGACCTGAAAACGTAAGCAATCCTCCGCCAAGAAAACCACACGTTAAATTTCCCAGAATTAGTAAGTATAAATTCAGGTCCAGTAAAATTACAAACGCTGAAAAAGGATTATGACAGAAGAAATAATCACTTTTTCACTACAAGTATTAATATTGAAAAACAGGGATGGTGAAATACAAAAAAATAAATTGAAAAAGAATGAATCATGGTTTTGATCGTTCATGGAATAGTGATCAAAATGGCAAAAATGATTCCATTTGTTAATAAATCACTTAAAACTACCCTGAAACACACTCATATATCGGTTAGCTTACTTACAATGAAACGACAAGTATCAGACAAAAATTGCTTTCAGTAATTTTATGAGGTTCTAAAATTATAAATTTATAAATAACCAATATACAGAATAGACAAAGCCTTTGATTAAATCCATTAGTGTTATAAGGCCATAAACTTTTGTAAATCTTACAGAAAGCTCACAGTGCTTATCATGTAGATTATGGCCTAATTACTGGAACAATGAGAAATCATTAAAATTATAAGAGATATTACTAAGTATATTTGTCTGTTACTTAGACAATAAGTAAAACATGAGTAAAATTACTAGAATACAATTTATGTGAATGTAATACAAAATATGTGAAATTTTAAATATTTTAAATTTTACTAATGATAAATATAAACAAACAGGTCTAATGCTTTTTTAGAATGCTTCAAAATAAGGGAACATGGGGAAAGCTAATATAAATAATCGAGGTTTTGTAATTTGAAGTTGGAATAAGCAATACGACTAAAATTTGGATATCCTTGTCACGAAATGGGACAATCAATAGCTAAATATCACTGAATTAGATTTTCATTATGCATAAAAGACGCAATAATACAACCTAACTTATCTAGCAATTGATTTAGAGCCGAGAATATTCTTCGTATGGCAATGTGATGTACATTATCGACTAGATTATTGAGGAAGATGCTATTTATATATTACATTGTTCTCTTTACAAACGATACAGAGACATGTTTACTAGCATTCAATAACATTTTTGTGAATGTAACGTGCATACGGATGACAATATCTACAAACTCCCAACCTTAGAGATGATAACTTTGTTTGGTACATAAGTAACCACAAAACTTCACCTTAACTAACGGCTACACTTTTGTAGACTATAATTAGCAAGGAAACGTGAACCTAAATGGGAATAATTCATTTAAATCACATAATAAACAACAATGCATGACCAACTGATAAGAACAAACAGATTGTGTTACGCAATAACAAGTAGTCGTATATAATGACAAAATTTGAAATGATAAATTTACATGAAATAATTACGTTCGAAGTTAAACCGGCAAATAAAACTCCCATTGCTACACGTCGACCATAATGATCAGAAAGTGAACTAATCAGGAATGATGATAAAATTCCAGGTATCAATACTGAAGCGCTCAATAAAGGAAGTAAATGTGCAGTTTTCTTTTGAACTTCATCTTTCAATTCTTTATCATGATCGGGAACAGATCTATCAATGAAATAATATCAACCTAATTAGTGTTGAACACTTCGTTTTTAGGTAAAATTTATTTTAAAAAGTTATTTTGTTAGTACCTGTTTACTCCTATCTTCGACTTAGCATGATGTGTTTTTCAAACTAATAGAATAAAGCTGTGATCGAACATGAACGACGACAGAGTGATATTTTAAAAAAGCATCCACTCTTTTTTTCTCTTATACAGAGCTAAAAATATAATTATACATTTTTAAGAAATATTTAAGGATCTTTTTTACCCAATCTAAGAAAGTGACATTTAATTTGTGAAATGCTGTGTCATTAGGCTACGGGATATCCAAGGTGTTGCTGCTACTGATTCAGCTACTCTTAATTACTTTGAAGCAGAATACTGAGGTGATAGCTCCGTTGAGATCTTGAACAAAGAACTCAAGAACTATGTGGCCTATAGTTAAGAACGAAAACTTCCTTGAATAACCATATATTTTTTATCCAGCGACTTGACCGTTTCAGCTTATATATACTGTTGGATACAATAAGCGTAAACAGTTTAAATAAAAGGATAAGGAAAACATATCAAAAGAGATTGATGAAGTAAATACATATAATTATCAAACTGGGAAAATAATAGTCATCCTTTTTATGGAAAAAAATTTAGAAATTCGTTCGATTATGAGGATATGTAGAAAAGGAAATCGATGCTTTTCATACATCTTAGAGTAAACTAAAACTCACCAGTAATTACAGTTAGACTAGTACACTTTTGCTTACATGGTTCTAGTAAATGACTCACCACGCAAACCGCTAACTTGCTGTGAGGGTCATGGAACTTAATGAAATTAAAACATAAAATACAACGTATTATTCAACCTTTAAGTTGCCTTATCACTAACATATATCGTATAATCTTTCGAAAAATTGATGTCTTAATAAACATACACCCAATAGAGACGGTATTTTTAATGAACTATTCTTCAGTGCACTTTCAATGTAAAATGAGACTTTCATATAAAAGGACTAGACAATGAAGTTTTACTAATGTTTAATTGACTGAGTCGAATGTAGTTATGAAAACGGTGATGACATTTCTAACTATATTTTAATCTACAGATAACACGATTTGACGGCGAATTGAACTATATCATCGAACAATGACAGTTGTGGACAAATAAGGAGAAACAACTTCCACTTGCTTTGTCAACAAGGAAATAGACCTTGGTTAAAATAGTTAACTCCACAGGGATAAAAGAAGCTTAAAAATTACCATAAAACTCAACTTGTTTTGTGGAGATGGTTCGTAGGGCAAACCTGCATCCTTGAGGAACCTACAACCAAACAAACATAAAACAATGAGGAAATAAGTAGAGCAGAAACTTAAATTAATAGATCACCACAAAAACGGAAGGTATTCAGTACTTCGTAATAATCAAATTAAATTAAAATCCTCTACCAGCGTCTAACAGATAATTCTACTAAACTGTTTTTTATTGTTACGAAGAACCACATTATCCTCAGGTTTACTTCCTACATCAAGCCTTCTGAACTCCATCCGTCTAAAAAGATGTTTGGAAGGAGTAAATATGGTGTACTTATTTTTCAGAGCATTGTAACTTTACGATATTACAAAATACTTCCTCACAAAAGCTTACTTATTAGTTAAAGTCAAGTTCTGTCCATATCAGTTTGTTCAGATCTGACTACTGATTAGTGTACATAAAACCTAAAAGTCAGTGTACTCATATATGGTTTTGATCCATTTTGATATAGTAAGTCTTCATCTGTAATTTTTTTTGGGATGGATATTGCTAATAGTTATTTTCAAAGTTCATTAATCTAAAATGTCAACACAGGTATGTTTTACTAAGACAAGGAGTTAAATAAGGAACTAAAACAGCCAACTCCAAGTATGTATGAATACATGCAGTTAAGAGCAGCCCTTATTTTTAATAAGGAATTCAATCGTTAAAAAAACAACTACATGTGCCTACCATGAAACTCAGTTACAAAACCAGGAGGCTGACACTAAATTCTTAAGTTCTGTCCTAATATTAAATGCGAGAGACAATAAAGTTATCAAATGTTTGAAAATATGAACTACGACTGTCGAATAAATGGTCTGATAACTCCTCACTTTTCGTCATTCTATCAAGTGAAACTAAAACAATTCAACAAAAGATTAAAAGGCTTGAAATGTTTGAGTGTTAATATGAAAGTTCTTTTTGACTTCGAAATATTGAGAAAAACATGTATTTGAATTAATTACTGAGTAAAACGTGACCTGTAGTATATAAACTGGTTTGTAAGAAACTGAAAACCGGACCAAGATGATTGAGTAAATATAGTGAGAAGAACCAACTTAATGGCAATTTTCCTTTCAGGACTCCACATAGTTGGGTTGTACAACAGCAAATGTGGTTTTGTTCAGAATAATCTGTAATAATATCGAAAAATACATCAGAAACTTTATACGCTATCAAAAGATTCCTGAGTTTAATTAGTTGATAACATAAAAACCTACAAAATATCAACCATCTTAAGGGAAACAGTGTTATTTAACACAAAACAAACATTTTTATGAAAAGGAATAGAAAACGTAAATGGTTTGCAGAAAATCTTTTATTTATTCGGATGCTCAAAAAAGGGCTTTTAAACTGGTAGAAAGAGAAGGGAAGCTCAAAGCAACGAAAAGCAGAGGACGAATTAAATCAAAAGCAGCATTCTGAAATGAGGAATCCAAAATTTTATAAAGATAGCAAATACAAATTGACTGAAAACACTTGGGAACGTGGCAGAATGATAAATAGGGAGATGTCTGGATTGCTTAATGTTTGTTTCAAAGAATAAACTGCTATTTTGAAATCCGCAATATATAAAAAACTATGTATGGTCTGTAAAACATCTGCAGTTTTTAAGCAACCGAAAAACCGGGTTAGATCATATTCTTACTCTTTTATTACACTAACGGAACTTTAATCAGTACTAATAGGTAATCTTTGACAACCGCTGTTTGGTTAGCAACTTTTTTTAGGCTGTTCAATGAAACAAGATGAAAAGCAGTTTAACCGGGACTTCGGATACGAATATATAATACTAAGAGGCTCCTATGGCTAAAGCAAAACGATTTAACACTTCGAATAGCCCTACATTTGATCATCAGGTATAACTATTTGCTTGATGTCACTTGAGTACAGACTAAATTGTTTAATATAATCAGTTGAAATGTAAGTGAACATACATCTGGATTGTGATTTGGATTGAGACAGATGAAGAAAACTATATAGAGATTGTGTGTCTTTAAACTATAACGGTCATTATTTAATACTTTTACGAGAGTCATACAGATAATAAGCCGAAATGAATGAGGATTTCCCTAATGCCGTAACGCAACATTTGAAAATGTGAGTTCCAGTATCCAATATATTTTTGACGAGCTAGTATAAACCGACTGATTTCTTTGTGCTGGACTCTAGTTCTTTCGGTACGGTTACAGGTGTTTGCCAGTGTCCAGTGAATGGGGCCTAGCCACTCGACTGTCTAATTCTAGTCAGTTGGTAGTTGGTTGCGGGTTTGTATGTTTCGTGATTTGAATGAAAACGTTTGTTTCAGTGAAGTAGGGTTTCTGTATACCAGCAGCTATCACATTATCAGACCGGAAAACGTTTAGTTTCAGTGTGAAGAGTAATGAGAATATGAATAAGATTTCATAACTAAGTAAATCAATAGAAAATTTAATTTATTTAATAATTGATAGTGAAGATTGTGAGAGAGGACCGATGTGTGAGCACGGGAGAGGAAAAAAAGATAATAGGGGAGAGGGATTAATTGAGTGATCTGAGGAGATGACATTAATAACGACTAGCAAGTTTCAAGGCATGGATCAGGTTCAGCTTGTCCAAGAGGGAGATAATAATCCGTGTGTAAGTGTTTGTCAGGTCTCTTCTTAAAGCTGCCCACTGAAGAGGCCAGTAGTAACCTCGGCTGGGAGAGAATTCCAAGTTGCAACGACTGGTGATGAGAGAAAGTGTGCACGAACCTGAGTTTTTGCTATTTGATACGCAATTTTTCGAGGATTACATCGAGTTGAGTGGTGGTGATGCATGGGTAAGATACTCACGTTTAGATGGTGTGTCGTACTCAATATGTTGCGCGCCATAAAAAGAAGAGTTGCATTTGCTTTGGCTGCGTCCCCTACATATTTCGAGTCGGTATGGAGGCTTTCTGCGGTCACTAAACGGAGATCGCGCTCTGAGGAGACATTAGGTAGCAGATTTCTGTTGAGGGCGTAAGTTGTTTGTGTCATGTGGGTCAGAATATACATAACTTGACAGTTCGGCTGGTTTAGTTTTAAACCGTTTTCCGTTGCCAATTCCTCTATGGATGTAAGTTCCTTTTGAAGCTCTGTTGAATCCTCTCCGCTTCTAATGGACCTCCAGATATTTGCATAGTCTGCGTTTATCAATGCCGGTGAGCTAACTGTGTCGCTAACTCGCTTGCACACTGCTTACTCACATTGGTACGAAATTTTCTATCCTAAAAGTAGTTTCTGAACCAATATACGAGTAGATCAGTGAAGCCCGTTTCTGAAACCTTCGTGATCAGGCGTGCGTGGCGTACTGTGTCAAAGGCTTTCGCAAAGTTAAGAAATATTATGTGAACCAGTGTTTTCGGCTCAAGCGGTATTGCCAACAATCCCGTGCTGTGAGAAGATTGGATGCGCACAACCTGCCTTTCCGAACTCCTTACTCAGCTTCATGGAGTATTGTCTTCTTATCAATGTACTCCCACATCTGTTCGTTCACCAGCCATTCCATTGCCTTTGACAGCATCGGTGGTAATGCAACTAGTCTGTAACGAGCTGGGTCATTCCTCTTCGCCTATAGCAAGCGTTCACTGCCGCGCCTAACCCAGGTTCTCTATTCCCAGATATGTGGTGTGACTGAGGTCATGGTCTACGACAGCGTTCTGGATGATGTCTCTCACAGTTCGGCAGTAATCACCTTCTGTCATCCTCCTCAATTCTCGTGACCACGGGGCACGCAGAAGGGTCTCTCTCATGCGCGTTATTCGCCCTAGTGTAACAAAGATAGGGCTCCTTTTGTCCTGTGTGAGTTCTTCCTTTATGACCATGTGAAACGAGACTGTACCATTTGTTTATGGATGTGAACATGCTCGACCAGGAGCTAATCATTTGTTAACAAATAATCCAGGTTTGAGGACTTTCTCTCCTAAGTCAGTCTAGTGGCACTGCATACATGCTCAGTTAGCCCAGAGCTTCTAATGACTTTGCCAAGACGTCTTTGGAAACAACCAGTGGGAATTGTACCCTAATTACTGAGATTTAGAGATGGAGTGTAGAAATATCCAGCTAAGAGTATTTGATCGAACCCAAGGAGTAAAAGTTGGAATATTGCCTCGACCAGTTTGTCTCTCTGGGCCTTAGTACCTGATTTGGTTGTTTAAATCGATACTTGATTATGGCTGAAGCCATATCGGATCTGATGTCTCGGCGGGTGAAACGTGCATCTGGACTGGAAGGGTGCGATTTCGAACTAAAGGGAAGCATTCTTCCAGAACTGGAAACACAATGTGTTATTTTGGGCGGAAAACAGTGTAATATTGTTAAGGTAAATATCTGTATTTTTATATATAATGATAGGACCGTTTCTTACCCAGATAAATTGCTTTCTATTTGGATTAACTGGGCAAGTAGCGTATCTAAACTTCTAGAACTGTTTTTCCGATATCACAATCCATTCCGAATCTTACAAATGGTACAAAGTTAAACGCAGCAGTTCGAATAAGAACAATAGTAATAAATTATGTCCATAACTTCGATAGATATTTGTTTTATTTTCACCACATGATGATTCGTTTGTACATTATTTCACTCCTGATTTAAGGAAAAATGCACTGCATTCAGCACTGCTCACGTAGTGGTTCCTGAAGTCACTAGTCTATACGTGGCTACTTGAATAGGAACTCGACATTCCTGCAATTGATGGTCGGCATGCAAATTTCAGTAACTACATATCATTACAGCATTCCCACTTACTCTGAAGTCGAAGCATGAGCTTTAAATCTCGGACACAGTAACCAGCAGCAAAGCGACAACCTCGAGATGCTGGTGTCAGAAACCTTAATTTTAGCATGAATGAGCAAGATCAGTAGACTCAACAACTTATAGTGTGTAAGCACATTTATGAATATATATCTGACCCTCTAATCGTTTCGCTTACTGCCATATTTGCTTAATTCTTATTCGATTTTCGCGCACCTAGTTGACAAACTCCTTCTAACTTTCATCATTGCCCCGCTCCTCCCCCGTCATTTAGCTTTTTCCTTTTCCTCATTGTGGCAGCCTCCACTTTTTGCAGTCCCATTAACCTTAAACAATCAAATTCAATTATGAGCAAAAATAATAATCTCCAAACGACTGTCAAGTTCACTACGGCTAGTTCTTCCAGGTAGCCTGATTTTAGTGACCTGAGGTTCACACTAATTGATCTCGATAAGAGACGCTAATATTCAGTTCCTCAACTAAGTCAATGTATATGTCATCTAGTTGATCGCGCTGGTAAGTAATTTACAAGCAGGGGTTCGTTATGATAGTTTCCTTGAATCATGAATCCGTGAATGCGAAAGAAAATCAGTGACGTCAGATAGCGATTAGAACTTGTGACTGCCTAAAATATTCTTCTTTACAAGCTTAGATTCAACTTGAAGTAGATGTTAAATAATGTGAATAAAATGACCGACATTATGTATAAGATACATGAATAAGATACGTGAATAAGGAGTGAATATGCTTGAGTATGTAAGTGCAGAGATAATGATTCAGACAGATTCGTAGGCTTCAGAGGTTAACTGCTTTTGGATAGAATAGAGTTGCCAGGAAGTTGACTATGCAGGATCCAAACTGAGGTTTGGACTGAAGAATATCTGTCTAGTTAGTTTAGATACGAGTCTTGCCCAATTTACATACAAAACAATTGAGTTGTGTAAACAACAGTTCTAATATACATCATAAATATGAATATACGTCGTTACCTTAACAAGAATTACCACTTAGTTATTCCTTCAACAATTGTTCAATTAATCGAATCAACAGCACAAATAAATGTTATTCTACCTCTCCTGGATAGGTCAGATTCGTTCGAGAGATAACATTTGGTTGCTTTATAACACAGAGTGTTTCCTATTCTGGAGCTTGTATAGCAATTCGTACGATATACTTCTTCGCAGCATAACAATTGTTACTCCACGAACTCAGAGAATCAAGTAAGAAATAGATTCCAGAGGAAGAAGCATATTTGATACTGGCCTCGTGATATCGAAATAATGTCGAGGCAAGAGGGCGTACAAACAGCTAACGTCCACGCAGGAGACGCGCGAAGAAGAGAATGGGAATAACACGCTTGGCGAGCGAGAGATAGTCTTCAGTACAGATAAACAAGAGGTGTACAATATAACAATTATTGTCAGAATTAAATACAATAATAAATATTTGCATTTCAGCAGTTGCGTTTTCTTCGTAAGAATAAACCACTACAAGTCCTTCAATTAACAACGAAGATGCACAATTCCAGTCGGTACAAGCAACTCAATCAAAAGAGAAACAAATCAATAGGGCTGTCTTCCTGACTAAGTATCAGATTGAACAACATATTGCAGTTCAGAAAGAAACATAGAAACCCAGTGAAGGCAAAAGAAATAGAAACTACAACAAAACGCAAATATTATCATCTCAAATGGAATCGAAAAGACTAACAAAATATACAACTGAGGGAATCAATAAGGACAAATTATAAATGTATACATGAAGGGATTTTCACAAACAAAGCCTTCAAAAATGTATCTTACATACTATGACTTAGAAGTCATTTAATTTCGGTTATGTGATCACAAATTTTATAATATATGGAACACTAGAAGATTAATCTTGTTGCGCGATGCCAAGACACTCAAAGGTGCTGCGAAATGAAGCAGGTATTGTAGTTGACTGACTTACACTTGATTGTTTGTTTTAAAATCTTATATGTTTAGGTCGCCTCAAAATATTTCATGAGACAATTGTTGAAAGTGAAAGTCACTCCTCGCTATCTCTTGTTTATGCTACCTTCTTCCTTGGTCACTCGCCGTTTTCATAATCAGCGCCGTGTATAACGTGCGATGGATTTCGGTAGTTTCTATAAAACGTGTCTAGTATTTTTATAATAGATGTAGTTAGATCTTCTGTGCTGAAACTAGCTCAAGAATCAAGGAACAAAAGGGATTTTTGTCTGAATCGTTTGGCTGAACACGTATATTCTATGTTGCAATCCGAACTGTTGGTCAGATGTTATGATATTGTAAACATTGTTGATTGTCCTTCTGTTTTGGTAAGAATACAAAGATTATTGAACAATTATCTTTCTTTCCTGATGAAATCTACTTTAATATTACTATAAGGCGTCCATAAAATTTTAGCAACCTTAACGAACTTCCATAAAGTTACGAAGACTCATTCGGGGTTAATAGAAATTATGACTTTGCAAATGTGAGTAAAGTGTTTATTTTTTATCCGAGACGTCAACTGTTGTTGAAAAATATCTCAGAGATACCAAAATATTACATCTAATGCAAAAATGTCTAAATCTTACTTGTTTCGTGATTTGTAAGTTCAAAACATTTGAGATGAAGATCAAGACTGGAAAGAAGGATACCTGATCTAGATACCAAAGAAAGAAAATCTCAGCAAGTGTAAGAACTACAGAGACATCACTCTTCTCTCAATACCAGGCAAAGTCTGGTATGAATGAAGGACTTATTAGACGTCCAACTTCGGGATCAAAAGACTAGATTTCGTAAGGATCGATCATGTACAGACCAAATTGCAACGATAAGAATCATTGTGGAATAATCAACTGGATGAAACTCACCACCCTACATCAACTTCATGGACTAAGAGAAAGCATTTGATGGTGTGGACAGGAAAACACTACGGCGTGCCTGATAGGTAAGTCAACATCATAAGGAATTCTCGTGATGAATTAAACTAAAAAGTCGTTCACGGAGGACAATCGACTGACTCGTTCGAGGCGAAGATCGGTGTCAGGCAAGATTGCTTACTCTCATCTTTTCTATTTCTCTTGGTGATCGACTGGATTATGAAGACGTAAATATCTGGAGGGAAGCACGGGATACATTGGACGGCTGGGATGCAGCTGGGAAATTTAGACATCGCAGATGATCTGGCTCTTCTATTTCACACGCAGCAATAAATGCAAGAGGAAACGGCCACAGTAGCAGCAGCCTCAGCAGCAGCAGGTCTCAACATATATAAAGGAAGAAGCGAAATTCTACGATACAACACAACATGCTCCGACAAAATCACTCTTTATGGAGATGCCTTGGAGGAAGTTAACACCTTTACATATCTTGGCTGCACCCCCGACAACCAAGGTGAATCCGATGCAGATGTGAGGGCACGGATCAGCAAAGCAAGGGCTGCATTTCTACAATTGAACAACATCTAGAACTCAAAAAAACTGTCAAACAACACCAAAATCAGGATTTTTAATACAAATGTCAAGACAGTTCTACTTTATGGAGAGGAAACTTGGAGAACTACGAAAGCCATCATGCAGAAGATACAAGCATTTATCAACAGTTGTCTTCGCAAAATACTTCGGATTCGTTGACCAGACACTATCAGTAACAACGTACTGTGGGAGAGGACAAACCAGATTTCACTGGAGGAGGAAATCAGGCAGAAGCGGTGGAAGTGGATAGGACACACACTGAGAAAAGCACTGGACTACGTCACAAGACATTCTCTCACTTGGAACCCTCAAGATCGAAGGAAAAGACGAAGGTCAAGGAACACAATACGCCGAGATATAGAGACAGACATCAGGAAAATGAACAAAAATTAGACAGAACTGGAAAGGAGGCCCAGGTTAGAGAATATTGGTCGTTGGCCTATGTTCCACTGTAGGTAACAGGCGTAAGTAAGTAAGTTCAAAACAGTTTAAAGAAAAATAAAAGCATCTCCCTAACAGTGGATAACATTTTATTGGGATACTGATATATTCTCAATATGTGCATGGGACCGAATAAACTTGAATTTGGGCTAATTTGACCATTTCGATTGCCAAGTGGATGAGGGCAGTGAACTTTGGTACTATTCAACAATACGTATGTACAGTTATGAGGGAAATGATGCTTAATTCATATAATCACGTCTAATAGTAAACTAAAATATCTTTCTTATTATCCTTTATTTTGCATCATGAAGTAAGCAAAGAAATAAAATTGTCTTAGGTCGACATAGTTTTAATAATTTCATAATATCTCTTCATTTAGCAACTCAACGAAATAATAATGTTATTAAGAGCACCAAGTACAGTCAGATATACAAAATAAAAGGTATTTATCTAGGTATTAGAGTTATTGGAACCAAAGTTAGTAGTCCAAACCCATGAAAACGTATAAAATTAACTAACTGGTGGATAACTGAACTGTTGCTGGGAAAAAGGAAAAGATTTACGGATCTAAACAGTGAAGAGAGAGCTTGAAATTAAGAAATTGTTATTACCGGAAAATAGATTGCAAGTCTGAATTGTTTTACTAGTTAAATGTGAAAAGCTTAGATAATACAAAAATTGAACTAAATCCTAAAATTGTGGACACGAAAACAGTAATATGAAATTAAAGCAAAGAAGTAATATTGAAAATAAAAACTGTCATATCTGTACGGTATACTTTGATTAGTTAGATTAGGCTTTAGACGTTTTATGGTCATACTCATTTCTTTGTCTCAAAGATCAAACCTGGAAATTATGGTTAATTGGAGAATTCTACCCAGTTAAAAGCGAATATGTACTAAAAAATCTTTTAAAGTAAACAGTAATTTTACTAATAACCGTACAAATATTTTAGTAAATATGTGTTTCAACTACTCCATAGTTTCAGTGAGTGACTAATGATATGATTTGCAAGTGAATATTTCACTGAATAGAATAAGTTCTCCTAAAATGGAGCACATGAATTTTATTCACTCTTGTGGTGTTAACTAGATACAAGCTAAATGGTGGGCGTTGACCTCTTGATAAAAAGTAGATTTGAGAAGAGATTTCCAAGTTATTCACCCTTACAAATCGAATCGAATCATTATTAAAGTGAAGCAAGCATCAAGAACGGTACTGATTACGGGCTTGCTTTGTTGTGAATAAACTTTAGTCTTCAGTATTACCGACTGCAATGGAAATCAATAGTTTCATAGAATACTCAACAGGACCTGAAAGTCATAGACTTCGTCTCCCGTAATTTCGATAAAAGAGTATCGAACTTGGACAAAAAGATGATTCAGTTCTCTCAGATTTTTACAATTTTCTTGCTGATCTCAATTCATGAAATTAATTAACATCTTAGTCTAACATTTGTACTGCTTGGAATAAATGTTGTAAATAGTATTTAGTTACTGATATTTCATGTAAATATTTTATATCAGAAACTCTAATTTAGGAGACAATGTTTCATAAACCAAAAATATTCATTTTTCTTTACAAGAAGTTTCGGTTTTTGACATTTCACTTTCGTGGCCATTTTTTCATCATAACTGAAAATCTTCGTTAATCTACTTAAACTTTTTATATCAGTACTTTCCCGATGTTTTCTAGATAAAATATATTCTTCTAAATTATAGCTAGACAAATGTGCATTCTACAGATTAAACTCAAAGAATTTTTCATTTTACAATTATCTGTTTTTCCTAAAGGAGGATTTAGACAGTTTTATACCTTATGCAAATGTCAATGAAGTTCAAACAGGCTTACCTCCATTTTCAACGGATCAAATCAAAAAAAGAATTACAGGCTTACATTTACCGTACGGTACAGGTATATTCACTATTCGATTGCCCGATTATCAACCTCGGTTTGGATATCGAAGGTCAGGCATTGTTCTTCGACAAGTAGTTATTAAAGGGGAAGTAGAAAGTTTATTTGTTGCGGGAGTAGAACATGGTAGTCCAGCAAGCAAGTAAGCATTATTTTTTTCAGAAAAACTTATATGCTATAATATTATTTGTATTCTCTTGTCTCCAAAAAATAATTAAAACAGTGTAATGGTTATTGCTGATAGTATTTAATATAAAATCAAGCAATCAGGAAACACCTAGAATTTTTTTTGAACAGTGATATTATAGAAGGAGGAGGACAAATGAATGGTATTTTAAATACAATTATATATATATATATATATATATATATATATATATATATATATATATATATATATATATATGGAAGCAAACAACTTATAAAGTGATTTTATCAACTACCATCTAAGCTAGTCAGAGTAATATGTGCGCAGTCTGTCACATGTGATCTAACATACATAGTCATAGAAACATGATAATAGTAATATAAAGATGTAGACATATTGTTACTGACTTAATGATACTGTGGAGCTAAGCTAAATTAAATGTACTCAAACCTAAGTGAAGGTGAAGTACTTTATTACTTGTATACTTTAACCAATATCGAATATCATTAACATTTCATTGTCAAGAGATGAAGATGAAGTTTCTACACTATTTAACTAATTTATTGATTTAGTCAGTGGTAAATATTTAAACATTTACAAAGTGAAAAAGAGATATACCTTCATGATTTACTCACAAAATAAATTGATTTTCGTTATAAGGTTAATGATAGAGAATCTATATTAGGTCACGCTCACTAATCACCACAGTGAATTTTTTTATACAACAGGTATGAAATACGTCTTAATAATTTAATCATTTTGTAACTTGATTGGATTTCAAAAACTTAATTCATTATTTTAGTGAAATGTTAATTGTATGTATTTTTATGGTAAAGATTATATTATAGTTAAGTAGTAATAGTAGTACTATCAGATGTTTTACTAGTAGACTTGAGAATTTCGTACCTTTAACGAATGTCATCTTTTTTGATGCATTGTAATTAACGAATGATATGTTAACATAACGGACCTGGTATGTATCATGTCAGATGCACTGTAGAAGATTAAAGCTTAACTTCCGAAACAATATATTCTTAATTATAATAAACTTTCACCCGGTGGCCTACTTTGGTACTACTAGCTCTTGAATGAAACGTGTGGTTTATGTATGAATAGACAAATGTTCACTTGGTTGGTGAACAAAAAATATGATGAATTTTGAAGTAACCTAAAACTTGTTTTATTTTGTATAATGTTTAATTAAAAAAATTATAGTTTTTAATGCATAAACTGTTTCGAGCTCTAGCAATGCATATGACATCGTTCCTAGAAACCTATGTCTACAAGGTACCTGAATCCTCACTGATACGATCCCCGGACACCTAGTGAACAATGAACATAATATAAACGTCTCTAAAGCATTTAAAATTTCTAATAAAAGGAGGTTTTTCTGAAGTAACTGCTACTTTAAACACTAACCTTGAAGTAAAGCAATCACCGTTTACTTTGCGTCTTTTCTCATGTGTTCAAGTTGCAGCGCAGAATCTAGTCTTGGGTATCTAGAAGGGGGCGCCCAAACCAAAACATGGCACAAATCCATGAAGTCACTGACAACTGGATTGAGTCATGTTGGTAGGTGTCGACTTACCTGGTCGGGGCCTGCGAGATGATAGTAACTGGTGGTTAGAGAACCTGAATGACGGCTCAAAACCGTTTGCATTGGCGAAGGTACAGTCATTTTTTGTGTTCTCTGAAATCCGAACCTTCAGAGTTCCTCATCACCTTTATCTTTTTCTATTCAAGTTTATTTCACTAGATTCTATTTCTTGATTAATATCCTCGAACCCTAATCTCTCCGATAACAGCTAATACTTTTCTACTTTTACTACTATGGGATTTGAATTGACAATTAGACAGTTTTAGATTATCGAAATTATATCCCTAATGAAAATTATACTTATATGTAGTACCGACATTCTGAATAACTGAAAAATTGCTCATAAAACTAGACATCACACTTTTATTAAACAATGGTTATCCTCTCGTATTGTCTTTGCTTTACTCAAACTACTTTATATTAAGTTTTTTTTATAATTGTGACTAATTGTGACCTGTTTTTGCTTCATTTTTGTTACATGTATACTGAGTTTTCATGTAACCATATGATTACATTGACTAATCCACTCATGTAATTTTTTCAGTTTTTTTATGTTCGTTTACGTTTCTAAAAGTTCAAGAATTACTGTTTGTTGCTGTCATCACAATCACTATGTTGCTCATCATTCTGACTTTCAAATTTAACTCACATTACAATGAACAAAAATACAAAGAGTAGGTGTGACATTTTGTGCATCCCTTTATGTGTTCGCGTGTTTAGATGGCTGCGGTTGGTTGCATCTTGTTCGTTTAACTGTTTTTCTAGTATAATCAATAATTAAGCGGAATCGATTCACCTTATGGTGGACAGTGTGATTCGTTGAATTGAGGTGAAGAATAACATATATATATATAATATATATATATATATATATATATATATATATATATATATATATATATATATATATATATATATATATATATATATATATATATATATAGAATAATGCCACAGTCAAGACAATCGTTTTTCGTAACTGTCTGGTGAAATAATTGAATCTGTCATTATTTTACCTTACCTAAAGATGAGTATATTTATCAGTAATCTAAATGATATTAGTATGTTGAAAGTTACCAGCAAAGAGAAGAGTTCCCGTAGATCAACGTTCACGGCGTAATCAGAATATTTGGAGACCAGAAAAAGAGCTAGAAAAGTCAGTATGTAGTCAGCTTAGATTGTAGAACTCATACAAATGCGACTGGATAATTGTAGACTAGCTGTACATATAACATAAGAAAGCTGTGTTTTCTCTAAATACATATATATTCCATATGAACGTTGTTTGCTCCTAAACTGGTACAGTTAGTGAATCCAATTTTGTACACTGATATTTATCAGTAAGATTCGCCTGGAATTATAGAGTAGTTGTTCAATTCCTATGAGGATGAGTTATTTTCCCCATGATTCACCTGTAGCATCCTTTGGATAATGTAACTTTCAGCGGGGTTTAAGATATATCTTGTGAATAAGTTGAAAGCTTAGATTCAAAGCTTTTTCTTAACTGTAAAATATTTATTAAATTCCAACTCAGTATCTAATTCTTTAGTTTAGTCTCTATCTTACTTAGCTGAATTACTTAATCGATAACATACTACAATATACACATGACATCAGTTGATATTCACTGATAAATTAATTCACAACACATAAGAGCGCATTACAAACGAGATTTTTCAGATTTTTCTAAAAACCTAATAAATCTCTGCTGTGCACTAGGCTCCTAGGTGTATTCTATGATGGTAAATCAAAATTCCAGTTTGTCGATAATAAAGTGAGACCATTTGACAGCACCAAATAATTCAAGACTTGAAAGTGAAGCAACACCTTTTATTTAAAATTGTCAAAATTTGTCGCATTCATTTTGAATTAAATGAGTTATTTCAAAGTAAGAAAAATTATATTCAGTTTAGTTTCGACCTAATGTTTAAGGTACCAATACTTTAGAAATAGTAAATATTCACTTGCTGAACTAAAATTTTATATGTTAGCTTACTATGTACATCGGACCATTACTACCACTTAAAAACATACCAATACTATTGACAATTAGAACCTATTTGCTTACTCATAGAGTAATGATGATAATATTCATACATCATTCACTGTAATTAATACTTTATAAAAGATCACTTGTTATAATATTCAAAATCATTGCTTTGAAATTTTTTCAAAATATTGTGTTCTTGATGCATTCTTTGTAACATTTAGGTTTATTACTAATAGGAGTGTATATAAAGCTTAATAAAATAACTAATTAGGTCATTAAGACTATCTTCATTAAATTATTGTTAAAATTAGATATGGTTGTGTATAGTTCTTCAAAGTAAGCCATTTACAAACAGTAATGAAAAATTATTTTGTAATGGGCGTCCGTTAATGGATTTAGGAACGTGTGAAGGAAAGAACATTTTTTAGTAGAAAATTTAGTAAAGATTAACAAGAGTGTGTCTGGTTTCAAGCAAGCTATTCTAAGAACTAACTTTCATTTTTAGCATTAGACATAATCTTTGCGAATCTAAGCACACGATCCAAAGGTTTTCAATGGGTCTCAAGTTTGAAATGGTAAATGGAAATCTACCGCTGAATAAATCGATAATCACGTTACTTATCTAGACATTTTATCGATTGTAGCGACGGCAACCATTGTAATAACAACTTCATTATTGTATTAATGCATGCTTTAGTTCAAGTAAACAAAAGATAACTACTCCACTAGTTTAAGCTTATGAAATATTTTACTTGAGCACATAATGTACGAATTCGGAGAGCTGTAGATAAGATTGTCACCCTCGGAAACGACTGTATAATATGTGTACGCAGTAAACTGTATACTATATATATGATTCATGAAAATTCTGAAGAAAAGTCCTTGCAGTATTTTTATATGCCTCGTAGTCCGATGAAATATTATCTTTAACTTTACATTTTTGCTGCATGTGCCCGAAAAAGCCAGTTTCCCATTTTTTTCTCACCAGTAGCTTTTGTTATGAGCTTAACTTTTCACTTCGGACTTGCAGATACCGCAAAATTCACTGAGTAAGTGAATCACCAGTTTGAAATCTGAATTCTATCTTCAAAAACATATTAAAATTAAAATTCCCTAAAGTACCATGTAAACATTTTCATGTCTTTTTTAATTTTGCAAACACTATGTCAAATGAATAATCAAATGAATAATATTATCTTTAACTTACATAGAATTTATAGATATACACTTTATATTGCCTTCAATTCCATTGTGCTATAAGAAAAAATCACCAGAATCTTATCTAACAATGACTGTTAGTAAATTTTATGTCAAAATAACAATGGAAATATTTTAATCAATCATAAGTGGAAATTTTTCCAATTATAAATTTTCCATTTTTGGTTAGCCAAAGGATAGTTTGGATTTGGTGAATTCGATTTTGCCTGAAACTAAAACTTTGTATAACGTAGAATAGATTATAAATTATAGTTCTTTGTATGAATCTTTGTTCTTGAATAAATCTTCACAAAATGTAAATCATTACAGATCATCTGAAGTACTTCCAGAACTATTGATGATAAGTAGTTCACTAATAGTGATCAGCTTTTTCATTACTGTACAAAATACTGGTATATATATATTTATATATATATATATATACGTAGATAGATACCTAAAAATACCCTCTAAAGAATTGAAATTTGAGCTTCGAAAAAAGTGTTTGGTTAAGTTTTTACTGTTTATGTATGTCTTTGCTTTATTTATTTATTCAATACAACAGTGCAACTGATTTGCAGATGGGAGATCGTATATACTCTATATCAGGTTACCCGCTGGACTGGCATACATTAGAACAATTAAGATACAAGCTAATTCACCTGGATGGATTGGCACCAAATTCAAATATTTATGATTTAGCTAACTATTTACTGAATAGAGCCTATCAAAATATTGGAAATGCCCAAGATCATCATCATAATTTAAATAAAAACAGTAGTATTTTTAAAGTCCCCAGCGAACCAAGTGATTCAACAATTTTTGAACCTCCAATTCTTGTTATCATTCGTTATCCGAAATCAAATTCATTGTGGTCCAATCAAACAGCTAATGGTGAAACAAATGAATTACAAGTAAGTTTATCTTCGATTTTAATTCTTGGAGTAGCGTCTAATCAAACAATTTAAAAATAATCATAATAGTTTTAAATCACTATTTAAATTATTATAACAGAATCTACTTGCTGACTGTCGAAATTCATTTTAAATGCAACAGCAACAACAATAAAGGCTTTCTATTTTTCATTATACAAATTTGAAACGGTGTTAGGATATTAAGAAGTTTTAGCAGTAGAATTATCTACGGAAATATTTGGATAAAAAGTCATGAATCACTAATTGTTTTAATGAAGTTAATCCCACGCATTTTTAATTCACCATTTTCACCATGTTTTCTGTGTTTTTTCTTTTGTGAACTACAGACAAAACCCAATAAAAAACCACTCAGTTGTTATGAAACAGTTCTTGAAAATGAAGATAATGACATAGGACTTGGTTTACAGATAGGATCTAATCAAGGTATGTTATAGTTTGATATTAAGATGTTTATGAATATTATTTTGTGATAAACACAATGATACTACTCGAATCATATCTTCAAATCCTAATCTTCTCCATTACTGCTAATACTTCTACTATCGCTACCACTATTGGATTTGAACTGACAGTTTCGTCTCTGTGCTAATGTGGTATGGTAACCTGAACTGATGTACGTACGTACGAAGTTCTGTGTTGTATCTGTCTCTCTGTCTGATAAGTTATTATAAGGGCATGTTCAGTATAGATGATATGAAAACTTACAAAGAGTTTTTGAATTCTGAAACAAAATTGTTCAACTACACGTTTTGCTTACGGTAAAGTTTCATAAAAGTAGGCTAGAAATTGTCTTAATAATTTTAGTCTGAGCGCTTATTTGAACCTTACTTCTGATACCAATTGTACTCTGACATTGTAGGTTTTTCGTTAAATGACTGTTACATCACCCAAAATACAAACGACCTGAGGATGAATAGTAGATTTCTAAAGAAAAGAAATATAACATTACATGAGTTTATGACTTATCCTTGTTGATTAACTACAGTGAAATATTCATCATAGATCACAATATTGTGTCAACAATTGTTATTCGTTCTGCAGTTAATGAAATATCTAGAGATTGACAAACATCGCTTACTGAAACGGTTATTTTCGTAGTTAATCTTCTGTAAAAACTGAATGATAATTAATGATGTTGTTATTTTTGAATAAATTTAACAGATAACACGGAAATCCACATTGTTTCTATATTCAAAAATAGTCAAGCTGAAAAAGACGGTGTTTTGAAGGAAGGCGATCGTGTAGTTGAGGTAAATATTTTCTTTAGATAGTGCATGATTAGTATGCTTTGAAAAAATAACAGATTCCCACTATTGGTTATGGAAATTTGGGGTCAAAAGACTAATGGAAGAGGTTTGATAAACTACATTTCTGCGCTTAAAAAATTAGAAGAAAGTTATTTAAGATTAATTCGAAGTTGTTTGATCCCGTAGAATTTAAATAAACCACAGTACCAATCCAAGCTACAACTCACCCATCAGTTTGTAAGAGACTTCTTACATTCGGAAGAAGTTGCAATTTGCGATGAAGATTTGCATAATCAGTCTTTTAGTTATCTGTCATATTGTTGAGGGTTTCGTAAACATAAAAACTAGTTGCACAGTTGATATATCATCTTGAATTTTCCTGAAGTTTTTGATTTTTTTTGTGTTTGACACTTATGAACCATTTAGAATATCTAGCAAACGATAATTTCCAAAATAACAGTTTGAAATAGTATCCACAGTAGAACAAAACTATTTCTATATTTAATCTTATTATTCCATAGAATTATACTATTTTTTAGAATAACAACCAATACAACTGAAGTGTCAGTGTAGGAGTGACAAATCAAACATCTGTCTTTTAACATATTCTGAATCAATATATCTGTGAAGATAGAGTACGCAAAATCAATAAATAAATTTGTAAACCGTATTTAAATCAAATGTCGGTTTTCGAGAATGAACACAACTTTTAGGTGGATAAATTTTAGGGCATAACTGATAGATATCAATTATCTAGTCTTGGAAATTTATTTAGAATACTCACCTACAAAATAGGAGTTCAATCAACTAATATCACTAGTACATTCGTACATAAACATGATAACAATTATCTATACGTTATTAATTTGCGTCAATAGTTTCAAAGTACAATTTTAGTGATTTCTACTACAAATAAAAATTGTTCTATATTTTTACAAAAAAATTTTTTTAAATCACTATTGTAGGTAAATTATCAAACTCTTGAAGGTTTAACAGCTAATCAAGCTTTGAAAAAAGTTAAAAGCATATGTCGAAACACTAAATATGTACAGATTAAATGTGCAAGGAATCTTCAAACTGATAATCATGTTAATACGACTAATAATCATTGTAAGTTGAATGTTTAAATTTGATTTGATTTGATTCAACCAATTTTAAATTTTTACATGTAACTATATCAATTATTGGAAACTATTTAAAACATTCTGAGATCGATACAATGTTACATAATTCTCTATTTATTAGTAATGCTAGTCTAATCATTTTGAACATGGTAACTTGAAGTTGTTCATTTATGTTCGCCATTAGTAAATCATTTCCTGCGTAAAAATTAGCATATTTAATATACAGTAATAACACTTTTATATTATTCAGAATATATCTCATGTTATTTCGTCATTTGTCGGAAATTATCACTGATATTATTAGTATGCATTCAATTATCAATTAAGAACCTATGCTTCGAAACAAAATGAAGCGCTTAATATGACTAGAAAATTATCACAAATTTGAAAGTCTTCTTATTAGTTTAGAGAATATTTTCTAATCCCTTAGATTATTATTATTATTATTATTATCATTATTATTTCTAAGAAGTCTTAAAACATTATCGTGTTAAAACGATATCATTTGTTAATTTTAAAACCATTGTAATATATTCAATCTTGAAATATTTAATAAAATGCCACAAACTTTTCTTTCTTGTTATTTTGATAGTGATTTCGTCTTCTAATGACAGACATGAACAATCTGAAAACAGTAAAGTGTTAAATAATGTACATGATCCTGCGTTATATAATGAAGATGTTTATGAAATTAGTACTGATGAGAAAAGTGTATTGACAAGGACACCGACTCTGATACTGAGCGCTTCAGACACATCTATAAATGCTTCTGAAGAGGAGACGGTTTTATTCTACAACTGTAAATTTAATAAACCTGGTAAAAATGATTATTTTGATGTAACGTAAAAAATATTATTTATTTTGTGTTTTACATTCATATGTAGTTTTAATTTGAGTATATTTTTTTGTGGTTTAAATTATTCAACATGTTCGACTGATATAAGCTAATCAGTAAATTATTATTTTATGTTGACTAATAACAAAGTCACAGTCAAAGTAATTAACAAAATTTACCATAAACGTATCTAGTAGTTCATACAGCACTCAGAATATTTCTTACATTATCTAGTGTTATTTGGAGTTTATATATGTCTGTTAGTTTTAAACCTACACATGTTCATTGGATTACGACATCACATCAGTGGTACCGAACGAAATTCCCTTTGTCGTGTATTCTTGAGTAAATTTATTCCTGTCACCGCCTCTTTTTTCCGCATTTATCCTATAAACTGTGACTAAACTATCAGTATTCTTCGATAAAAATTATAATAGTTTGTTTACTTCTGTGGCTGTACAATCCATAAACAGAATTGTTAATAAATAAGAAATGGAGAAATAAAAATTGACAAATTATTTTAAATGTCATTTTTTAGAACCAAAATAATTTGTCGAATGTCATAATTAACTGTGTTTAAAAATTCATCAAATATCTAAATAAAGAATTATGTTGAGTGACAAGATGAATCGCCTGTAATAATTTTGACTATATTTAGTTGACTCTTTCCACGAATGGCTTGCATTTCAGATAATACTTTGAATTATACAACACTATGATTCTTTGGACTAAATGTATGAATCGGTTCGTGACAGCCATGAAAATTCTACTTCCACCTAGTTTATCATAATTACTCTAAGGTTTTATCATAAAACCATTGATGAACTTGCTAGAAATGCGGCACTAATAGACTCAACTAGTTTTGAGTTTGAAGTTAATACTCATATTATAATATTAATTAAAACTACCTCAATAAATAGTTTTTGAATGTGTCAAACTTGATTTTTAATCATCAGGAGTCGTGGATGCGCACTGCTGATGAGTCCCATACCAGGACGAAACGGCCGTCCAGTGCTACAAGGTTTCTAATGGTGGTCTAACAATGAGTGATTGATGATTTCAAATGTGTAAAAACACAAACCTCCGAAACTCTGCCCGAAGATAATATTATTATTTTTTTGGTTCCTTCTACTTAATATGCACATATTTCATATCAGTAATTTAATTTTTCCGTTTCCAGGTAACAAGTATTTGGATAAGACAAATAGTTATGATCAAAGTTTATTGAAAAAATGGTTAGATATATTCAGTCCTGATGTCGAATTACTGGTAAGAAACTATATTACTATCATTGGCGTTATCATAACAGTGAATCGATAATAGCTGGAATCTTTCGTGCGATTATTTATATGGAACCACCATGCAAGGATATTCAAATGTAGAACTATTTCGGCATATGAGTTCGAAACACCACCACAACTTTCAGTCAATTCGTTAAAGAAATAGATTAAATGTCTAAAGATTTCAAATGAAAACTGAAAGATTAAGAGATATATGGAAACTAGTCAACGTGTTTTATTCCTTTTCTATGTATGGGATACTGCCGCGTTCTTCCAGTTTTTCTGTAAGCGTCCTGAAAGTATTGATCACGATCATTTCTCTGAAGAAGCCAAACTAGTTTGTCCCAAAAGAAATTATAATTATTTAAATTTTAATGACTGGTATTATTTTAAATCTAATGTACAAAACTATGTGTAAAAACATTTACATGATGATTACTATTAAGTTGAACAGTGCTTTCACCTATATAAACCTGTTGGCATTTATGTTTTATAAAAATCCACAACGGGTTCTCATTACTTCAGGCATGCTCAGGTGTTGTTACTCAGCACATTTTAAAGTTGACAATTTTAAAATTTTATTGCTAATATGCTTGCGTACACCGTCATATTAGTTTGCCTCTCAACTAAACTTTTAATGTATAATTACATATATGTAGACTATTACTTGTTTATAGACTTCTCTTTTTGTAGTTAGTACATTATGACATAACAAATTCCAATTGTGGACTGGGTATCGGTATTGAAGATACTATACTAGATGATGAGATGTTCGGTGAAAGTCAGCATCATCATTATATAGTGGAAATTAATCCAGAAGGACCTATTGCTAAAGATCAAACTCTGTCAATTGGAGATGAATTGCTTGAAGTTAGTTTTTTTTCTCACTTGCTAATATTTTATGATAACTGAAAATGAACACATTTTTTTCATAATTTAAACATTATATTCCCTTATTACAAGCATCAATGAGAGAATTGATAAGATTAATTTTAAGTTTACAGGCAAGTAACTATTCATCAACGTATGCACAAACAAAAGGTAGCTATTTTTACTGTAATTTTCAAGATACTATCCATGGTTAAGATGACTAGGCAAGTTAGAAGTTATCGTTGCGAAAATATTCAAAGAACTCTAGGCTTAACGTTCACTCTGCTGTTGCCCAGATAAGTTCTGAGGTTATTAGAAATGGCTAGGGAAATTGATCAAGTGATCATTTAGCAAAGTTACTATATTCCTATGTTTCCTTTTTAATTCCTGGTTTTTAAATCATTCCAATAATTTGTCATCCATTATCATTTATTTACACTGTTTAAACAATCATTTTTCATTGAAAGTATTTTTTGTTCATCAAATAAAATCTGAAAATTGTTTTCTTTTTACTTCATATTGTAAATTAGTAGTAAGTGTCTGTAAAAATAACATTTAGTTTCTTGGTTTTATAGTTTTCTAACTAATTATTTCTTCTTTTAAAGATAAACAAACTTATTTTACTGAATTGTATTATTCACTGAAATTTCTCGATGTTTATAGCCGAATAGAACGATGAAATAAATTAAACCTAATTTATTATGACTATTTTGATCAATTGCATTCCATTGAACTGTTTATCTTTCTATCTATAATGGTGTTTTTCTTTCTTCGATAAAATGCCTACTCATCAAACAAAATAAACGAAATTTTGTGTTACCATTAATTATGATAAAAGTTGTATTGAATATGATTGTATTTTCAGAATTGATAACATCATCAGAAAACATAGGGAATACGTGAAAGCTGTTTCAACTTAATACGAAACTTGCTATTAGAATATACCTTTCAAACTCGCCGAAGGTCAAATGGACAATATTTCGGTCTAATGGCCATTGTATTATCACTTGGGCCACTGAATTGTAATCCGCTTGTTCACCTTCCGAAGTCCAGTTAATTTGTAACATTCGCATTCTGGATTCACTGCCATTGATGATTTTTGTTTCATTCCCAAAGTGGCTACACTCTACAAGATATGACCTTTTACTAGAAATTTAGGGATGGTTTTTGAACACAGTCGTTAATCACTACAGTTTCAATGTTTGGTGATAAGGTCTGTAGAGCTTATTTAGAACTGAAGTTTGTTTTCTTGAGGGATTAATATGAACAGAGGAATCATTAAATTCTACTTCTTGAATAATATCTTCGAACACTAATCTCTCCAATTACTACTTATACTTTTACTACCTCTACTACTATGGGATTTGAATTGACAATTACATCTCAGTGCTAATGTGGTATGACAACTTGAACTGATGTATGTACACACGAAGTTCAACGTTGATTGACTAACTGAATCATGGAAAACAAGAAAGTCATTAACTAGATGTAATCTTATATTTTGGGATACCTCACCATTTTATTTTTCTTATACAAAGTAATGATTAGTTATCAGCTAAAATAATAGAATACTACAATAATTTTTTGATCTTTTTCATTTTTACTAATAATATCCGATATATTTCATACATTTCAGATTAACGATGTCATTATTGTAAACAAAGATAATTCAGAGATCGCTAGTATTTTTCATACCATTCCTACTGAAGGATATTTAATATGTGCACGTTATCCAAACGAATCTTCTCAAAGTGATGTCAAAGGGGAGAATGGAAACGACGAATTGGTTCTAGCCAGTGTTGTTCCGTTCACTCGAACTCTGAGTGATGGTGAAATCCCCACTGTTGATTTCAATGGTCAGGATATGGATAATAATTCTTTCGATGAAACAAATTCAGGAAGTAAACAAAACTTCGCTGTGACATCACTGGACAGTGAAGCAGAAAACGATGAACATGCTGGATCTGATGTTGATGAAGATCGACACCCAATAAAACTACTATCGATTACTTTGAAGAGTCAAAGCTCCAGTTTTGAACATCAAACTGAAGATATGCAAAATAATAAAATGGTATATTATTGAAATTACGCGCCTGATTTTGTCAGCCTTTCTTTATTGATATCATCATTTTGTCACTATATGCAACTGGTCACAAACCAGAAAACTAAAGTATTGAGTCATAGTTTATACGACAAATTTTATTTCTTAATTAACTCATTTGAGAATAGGATATGCAACTATTAGCTCACCAATCTTAGTAGGATTTCCTTTTTTCCATTTAACTAGTACAATTTTCAGCCATATCATGTTTACATTTACAATGAAAGAAATATATCCGCTTAGTTAAGTAGGCTTAAATAATTCAATTAAGCCTGGTCATTTCAGATGTGCTGCAGATAATTTAAAAGCAAAAGGCCCCATGAGTATGTATTTGAAGTTTACACTTCATGTATGTTTCGATGAAGCACATCACCTTTCATTATGAATGAGTATGTATTTGAAGTTTACACTTCATGTATGTTTCGATGAAGCACATCACCTTTCATTATGAATAAATATCATTTTAATGCTAATCTCTCTTCAGTGTTGTGTCTGTTTTGACGTTTTCGGTTTCGATTCTTAGCGCGAAAAAAGTACTGGAACTCTTTCAAAAGGGTCTTAGTTCTTCAAACTGCTCTCTCACTTTGTTAATTTGGTAGACTTCTCAATACACAATCAAATAATTCATTAACTTAGAAATAAAGTCGTCCTATTTTATCTTGAGTTTCATTTACCGAGTTATTATACCTCGTTTTTTTACTTATGGAATGTTTACCAAAAAAGTGACCTACTTTTACTTTTAGTCAGTGCTAAGAATATAAGCCTATTCTATTTATAACTTTTGTTTCCAAATAAGGACCGTTACTGACAAGCTAGAATTAAAATTAAGCTACTTTAAACCTAATTCAGTAGTTGAATATATATTATATAAATTTTATGGGGACTTCAGTCTTAGCTTGTACAGCGGTTCGATTTCTAAACGAACAAGTTTTCTTTGAATTTAATTAATGTCATGACTTCTGTAAATAATGTATATACGTTTACTGTATAAAACCTCACGTTACTAGTTTGAAAATTTATTGGATAGAATTTGATGTCCGAATTAGTAATGTGGTTACAAAAAGTCACTTGCTAATGATGGTTAAATATACATTATGATATTTTTCATTAGTTATTTTAAATGACGTTGTGACACTCAAAGGTATCTAGTGGTGTAGTTAAACTTACTACCGTACAAAATTTGCTGTTAGATTTATTCTGAAATAGACTACATAGACACGTGTTTTAACCATAGATCAGCACTTACATGAACTTCAGACTTAATCGAAGCTTTAATTTCGGAGGTTTAATACATACATTAGTTTTTGTGTTGCTAAAAGATCATTACCCAGTTTGCGATTCACCTGGTTTATTTACACAATGAATTGCTTGATTTTGTGAAAATCTATGTCTATTTTTTTAGAGAATTGAAAATTTTAAACCAAAAATGAATAAAGATAACCTAGCAACGGATAGTCGAAAATCTACAAGAAGAGGCTCACTGACACGCCTTCCCATGGCTGCTAAATTAGCGAAATCCATGGAAAAATTACCGTGTCATGAAACGTCGTCTCAAGTATCCGGTTCAATTTTCGAAAATAACAATCCAAATCGTGATAGAATAAATCAATTGAATGAAATAACCAATAACAATTATGATGTCTTAACTGTTAAAGTTTTGAAAAAAGCAGGCGAAATACTTGGTAAGTTATTGGATGTAATTCATTGATTGATTATTGATGAAACTAAATTTCCATTTCAAAAATGACAGATCATCCACTGTATCGAAATAGAAATTATTGTATTCCCACTTACTAAATACAGGTCACTTGTCGCATAGTTAAAGTGAACTCTTGTCCCTGGTTCAAAGGTATTATGTTATTCACTAAACGCGGATGTATTAAGCTTTGTAACTTTGATTCAGTAAAAAACAATTTAACATATTTTAACACTTCTGTTTGCATTTCAAACGTCATACATACTATGTCTTCAGATCAGTGTTGAAATGGAACTTTTTTTATGGGACGGTAAATATACATTGATTATTGTTAATGTAAAAACAAATGTAAGTTACTCCTAATGGAGTATAGTTTTCGTAAAATTATATATTTCACATTATTTTTGACTTCTTATTTAGGTCTAGAACTGGAATTAGAAAATGGTGATGCAAGAGGCATTACACTTGCCCATATTACTCCTGGAAGTCCTGTAGATCGTTTAAAATATTTGAAGAACTACAAAACTATGGATCTCATTGACACCAACTCGAACTACTCGAAACTATCAAAACCTTTAACAAATGATGATGATTTACGTATTCCTTGTGTGGGTGATCGTATTTTAGGTGTATCAGATTACAGTTTCCAAAATATGTCAGCGTTTACAGCTTTAAGATTATTAAGAAAATTAATTTCTTATTCTGGTATTATTAAGTAAGTTATTAAAAATATTTCTCTAATATTGAATCGTTTTTAATTGAAACTACTTAACTTTCATCGTTGCTGAAAACAATATAGGGATTTTAACCGCAACTGTGCCTTACATTATACTGTACTGTTCATGAATTACATGGGTCCCATGATTTGCAAATAATGATTTAAAAAATTTATATGCATAAATGAAATATTCAGTCAATCATAATCAACATAAAGTCTGGTATAATTGTGCGTTGATCAAAGTTGTTACAAAACGATAGCACAACGAGGTGAAATTAACAAGGTTAATGACAAAAACATTAGATTAACATATTAGAAAGATTGCGAAATAACTTCAAAAGGACAGAATGAAAAGATAATTTCGAACAAGTATTAGAACTCAGGACTTACAGTAAGCTAGAGAACGAGTGTTTCTAGATCACTGTGATCATGTCACCCACTTTATCTAACTACTGGTCGCGTGGACCTGAACTAGGTTGTTTGAACCTGGCATAATGAGTTATAGCAACAACCATCAAATTCTCAAACTGATGCCACGTTCTGGCTTGGACAACCTTACATTTCTTATGACTTAATCCTTTTTTTAAACCATGAGTCGATCAATGTTAGACCACCATTAAAACTTGGAAGCACTGGATGGCCGTTTCGTCCTGGTATTGGACTCATCAGCAGTACGCATCCATGACTCCTGCACCTCGGAGGAACCGAACCCAGGACCTTCGGCCTTGCCCGCGAACTCCTAACCTCTGGACTACTGAGCCGGTATCTAACGGTGTTAAAGTCTAACTTGATCGATTCACGGAGTTGCCCAACCTCACACACAGTCTTCGGTAGTTACTGTCTACAACCGGACAGGTTGAACTTCACCGGTCACAACTTCCCACTAGAACTCGGAGAAGACTCCTCACGGAGCTAGTCACTAGTGAGCACAGGTAATTTGCATTAGGGGGTTGTGAAGATTGTTAAGTTACACATTTTGAAACCATGAATTGATCAATGTTAGACCACCGTTAGTAATCATTTGTCTTTTGTCAGTAAAATGACTATGTTATTTACCTTACATCGCCTGCCTAGGCGGGCAGTGTTCTACCACATGTCATTTTACGGGCATTTCTTCTGCTCTAAACTAGCAGATGGAGGCATTTAAGAACATCGTTTAAATCCAGAAGTCGCAAAATTTACTGGCGATAGTATTTTAACAGACATTCCTCAATACAGTTACAATGAAACGCTTACTGGGGGAATGTTAAACGGTAACGTTATTCAATATAAGTCACCACTTGTGTTTTTATAAAAAAGCAACTCAAAATAGAGAAGTGTATTCTACATTTCCTAGTAATAAAGCATATTACAAAGTGTTGAATAGTTTTAGAATTGCTTCTCTCTTTCTAACGACTAGTTTTTATTACTTACTATCACACTAAAAGTTACTGAAATTTAGATTTCGTTTCATCGTCCAAAATGTTTCTAACTATTGTCACGTATTATCACTTCATTTTTCAACCTTTTATAGTAGTAGTGACGAATAAACTTTAAAGAAGTCAGTCATCCTTTTTTTTAGAGAATAATGAAAATTAAATAATTGAGTAATTGCATAGGAAAAAAAGAACAGGAATTATGCTTTGATGAAAATGATCTCAAACATCAGTGGTCAATATCAATTGTGGTTTTTTTTAAAACAAAAAATAAGCTGGGTTTTTTTCCCTTAATAGTTAATTTTCTCTCGTTTTGTGCTTGTGTTTATTTATTTTATTTATTTCTCTGACTCGTTCAGTTGTAACTTGTTTCCTATCATAGTTATAAATCAATGTCAAGTGATAATTGTTTGTATATGTGTGCATGTATGCATGTATGCTTCTTTGTATGTGTAATCAAATTGAAAACAATTATTATTAATTTATAATTTCATTCTCGTTATCTTTTATTTGCTTGACTTAGTCCGTTTTATTTCTGTTGTCCTGACTAACTTTGTAGGATAACAAAGTTGACAAAGAGAGGAGACGTGCTAATATAAAAAGCAAAACAAAGAAGTTTATATAAACCAATCAACATAAATTTTTCGAGGGATGCCTATAACAGTCAGTGGTTAATAATAATGATAATGATAATATTAATAATAATAATAATAATAATAATAATAATAATAACCAAAATAAGTGGTTGTTAAAATCAAAACAGGAAGTGTTGAATTTGACGAAATTTTGACTAGGACATAAAAATTAATTTTCGTCCATGTTTAATGCTGAACAAGTCAAATCAATATGTTACTTATCTGTTATTTATCTTTCTAGCTGTGTTTTGCGTGTACACGTAGACAATAAATGAGATAAGCATTTTCCGCATTGCATATAGTTGATAAGATTGTTTAGGTTAGTCGAAGAAATCAGTTTTATTGAAATTTTCCACCAAAGCAGATGATATTGTCAGATATTATTTAAAATTAATTGACGAAGTCTTCAATCGATACTTTTATTACTGGTCATAGTTTATCGATTGTTTCATCACTTTTCTTTTGGTTGATTTTATGTTCTGAGTAAGCCACATTGTGTTATCGTGAAATTATTCAGCCATTACTTTTCAATGAAGATAATGTAATGCTTCAATGCAACTATTTTATGCTGATTGTTTCTTATCCGTTCTGTTAATATTCATAAATTAACCTTTATGAACTGAACATATAATATAAGGTAGTGGTGGACAAACTGTGACATAGTCTCATAACCGGTAACTCTGTTAAAACACTATATATAAATGTCCCATACACATAGATTATCAAATAGTGAAGCGATGACAGTGAATTTCTGTCATTGATTGACATCAACTGAGGAAGAAGAACCAAGTACAAATAGATAGCATGCTGGAAAATATTTCCTTCATTTATTTTACTAAATTTTGTCATTATGATAGCCTTGTGTTTGACAACAAATCACGGTTTTATTTTCAACTATAAAATATGTTTTAATTATGAATATCGTTTTACTGATGAAAATATCATTAAAAACCTTTATGATAATGTCTTCGCTTTTTCGTATAGAAATCAATTACACAAAAGTGAAAAACATCAGATTTCAGTAGATACTTATTCTAAAAACCATAATTATGTCATCAGTTAGTCAGAGTTCATTTATTTTAATGGTAATCCAAAGTTCCCTCCTATCAAATGACGAAACTCTCGTATTTGTCCGAAATTTTATATGGTATAATATAGTTCAAACTAAATTACTTAGTGGTAAATTTTTAGATTTATTACTCAGTGTCTCTCTAATAACTTTTTTTTTCAAAAAAAGCTAGGAAATCGAAAACAGTACTGATTAGTTGACAGCCAATTTTGAAATTTGTCAGGTTTCAGTATTTTGTCAAAACTAGAGTTATTATTTACAAAGTGATTTGAGTACATTATAAGTTTGATATTAGGTTCAGTAGACAGTCATGAAGGATTTTAGACTGATCAGTTAACAATATGTAGATGAGAATTGAAATAAACCACAATTCTGCATTCACTTCATACTTGACCTGCACTCCTGATGTGCATATATATATATATATATATATATATATATATATATATATATATATATAAGAGGGATTTATGTTCGAAATACTTTCATAGCCTACTGGTACATTTATTTTTCTAAATAGTAAATTCATATTAAGTAACATGGACGATAATAATTTATTTGTATCAATTTTGGCTTTTACATAATGCAAAAACGCCATTAATATTGAAAATAAATCTAGGAGATTATTAGTAGTTAAATTTAATTCAGGGTGTGTCCACAATAATATCTTATTTTCTTATTTCTACACATTAACTTAAATTTCCATTTAGTGATTAAGATAGAAATAATTTTCAAGCTATCTATCTATCTCATTTACTTTGGATTATATACAGATTAAGTATGATTAATTGTTATTATGAAAATAACACCTAAAGTTAAGTTCATCAAAATATTCAACAACAATAACACTAGATGTACAAAAAGGCATTCACAAGGAAATTTGATCTTGGCACTTAACCTTGGCGACCGAGGTATACACTATATAAACAAGAAAGTGCCATACTTATCGTTGTTCTACATACCACTGTTTCGTAATATATTACACAAAATTAATCTCTAGTGAAATACATGTATATTTATGCATACATTTATAAAGTTTTGAAATCCATATTGAATTTTCGGAATAATTAAATTTACTAATATTCTCTTGATCAAGTAAGTTTTAAGAATTGTAAATTTACGGTGCTTTTAATAAATTTATTCGTACTACTTTGAATTCATAATATTTATTCTATTTTAGTTGAATAAAATTCACTGTAGTGATATAATGTATTCATTTATTGAAAGAGAGAAATGTGAAGTATTGATATTGACTTTAAACATTTGTTTATCATTGTGCATAATGCTGCCCTATAATGTATCACCTGTTTATGTACTTGTGTGTGTTCACAAAGGAGTGATATGTTGTGTGAATTCGCATCTAGTCAAGTCAAACAAAGTACTGTTAATCCGAATCATCTTTGTTTTGTTGAATTCTACCCAGTGTTATTACTTCGAAACAGTGGGACTGGCTTGATAAACAATAAACTCAAACTGTAAAACTAAACTTAAAAATATTTCGTCCATACTTGTCAATATATATTACCTTTTAGGATAAATTCAATATGAATCTTCAATTCATTTGTTTAACACACTATTAGGTACTATTTGATTATGATTCAATAGCTGTAATATTCTTTGAAATGATGAATCGATCACTGTACAACCACCATTGGAAATCTGGAAGTACTGGACGGCCGTTTCGTCCTATTATGGGACTTTTTTATGATTTATGAGTACATTTGTACTCAATACTGACTAGCTTCAAGAGGAGATTCTCCAAGTTCTAGTGGGACATCGTTACCAGTGCAGTTCAACCGTGTAGATGTAGACAATGGGCGATACCTTGATCGTTTCAATGCGACCCAACAATCTTCACAACTCTATATTGTAATATTCCTACAGAATAATAACCTTTCGTGGTTATTCAATTATTCAGACTATATATTATATGACGGCAATGATAAAAATGTTTTCTAAGAATTCTGTCCAGGTAGTTTCATGTGTGCAACTGTTAATATTTTTTACAAGTATAATGAAACGAAAATATGATAAAAATCAGATAAACCAATTCATTTCACTGGATTCATTGTATCAGCTTCTCTATTATGACAACCACATGAGCTTTTTCTAGTTTGCGGACAAACAATTTATTTTGTTGTTGTCCATAGATGCTGTTCACTCGTATAATATTTGGCTTTGTTGATTATTCAATTGTAGCGTAGACTATTTTGAAAAAATTTAAATATGCATAAAGGTACATATATCTCCTCTATCTGATTGTTTGTATTTTGTTTAAGCCTAATAAACTGAAATCAATGCTTTATGCATTAGTTGGATTTATTTTATTGCTTGTCTATTGTGTTTATTTATGTGAGTGCACATAATATGCGTTATTAAAATATGAGCATGCAACTTTAATATTTGCGGTGTGTATTTGACGTGATTAGTCAACCGATTTTATACGAAGTAAATTCTTATTTATCACTTCATCAAAATTTACGGTCATCAATAATGGAAACAATGCGGTGTCGTTATGCATTCAAGTTATTATTTCTTCTATTGTTTTCTCGGCGGTATTATCAGAAAATATTTATGTTAATCTAATTTAAATAAAATAAAAATTCATTTGTTGTTCATTTGCTTTTTTTATTCTTCTTACATTTTTTTCAAAAAAAAAATAGAATCCGATTTATACCCAAAGAATACCTTGGAAGTAATCAATTGAAATACAACAGTCAACGAAAAATGTTTCCATCTGAGCCGAATTTATTCAAAAATTGAGAATTACTAAACTAAATTACCTAGAAATGGTTCTACTTAATACGATTATTTTTAATTTAATTTAATTTAATTTTTGTCTATATTTTGAACTTTTATAACCATTTTTTTTCATATTAAAAAACAATCAATTCTTATTGTACGCGTGGGTTCATTTCAACACAACAAAACAAAATTCACATTTTTCTATTTTTCAATCATTTCAACAAAAATCTTCATTCAATAATCAATTTTTAAATCAACCAAATAATTATGCCACAAATTATTTCACATACAATTAATTATATTGATCAACAGTTTAATTATTTTCCGAAACCATTTATTATTGTAAATCGAAATAATTACATTCATGATCATCGTGATAAACCGACACAATTCAGCCAACCTTCTTCGTCTTCGTTTAATTCTGTTCTTTGTAACACTAAGACAATATCTAAATTAAATGAATCATTCAGGTCAGTGTAGTTTTTACTTCACTGTTGTTATACTTGCTGTTGTAGCTTCTGACAATTTATTTTTGCCCTGTTTTTTTTAAAAAAAATAGATTTTTAATTGTTTTATTTAAAAAACTTTTTTTACTTCATGTTTGCATATACACACTATTTTACTTATTTAAAAAAACACTTTCATAATCTACACGAAACACGTTTTGGTATGTTTTATGGAAAAACAAATGAAATTGTGTGACTTTTGTAAAATCACAATTAAAAATCGAAACTTCGCTACTTTTTTTTCATATCCAAATACTTATATGGTCTGTGATGTAAGAATGATTCCTTTAGAATATCAAACTACCAACACAATGATCAGCAGTTTGTTCCGCGTTACTTTGTAGCTTTGACAGTTGCGACTTAAAGTTAGTGGATATTTGTATGATAAAAGTTTGTAGTAACATATATGTTTAGAGCACTGATGGTGTCTAAGAGAATTTCTAGTCATGCAGTGCTGTAGTTAGGTCAGCGGTACTGTGTAGATGTTAACAAGTTGATGAATATTTTAACCTTCACTGGTTTACATGGTTAGCGAATCAGTTAACCAAATATATCCACTCCGTACATTGGTATGAACTAATGAGTCACATAAAATTGAGTATTTAAGGACTGGGAATTGTAAAAGTAGAATACAGGATTAGTTTATTTTGTCACTAACTATTAATCTACAGTGTGTGTTGTAGTGAGTTATAGAGGACATGAATGAAATCGCTTAGAATAGATATTTATGGTGTAAAAATATTTCCGGTTTACTTTCCGTTTGATTGCGAAGTTTATTATTCGCGAATTTCACTTCATAGTTGCGTTTGGCTTTCAGAATCGAGCTGTCTGTGCTAAGTCATATATTAGCATCAACTCTAGTTTTACTATTATTGACTTTGATTCTATGAATTGCTTGTCATTTTCCTGACGTAAAGTTTGGTATTTCTGATAAATTCACATTATATCCAAGGTTTCGGTTTTTAAATAATTGACCAGCAACTTACCATATTTTAAATAGAATCTAGAGAGACATACTTCTTACTTATCATGTTTTTCATCTGCTATAGAGTACCGTCTACATGTGTTGCTCTGTAAGCTATCGGTTCGGAATTGTTGAAAGTTTTCACAGATAAGAAGCTCTATTTATGAAATTTTTGTGAACTAAGGAAATTTTCAAATTAGTCGTTTGCTGAATGTTTTCTGCTGTTATAAAGGAAGTTATCGTTTGAATTATGGATGGACGGTCTATTGTTTTACGTGATTGTGAGTGAGTCACAATTATTCAAAACTCCGGAATTATCGATGTCGTGCATAATGAACGAATATCAAACGTTAGATTAATTCAATAGACATAAATCGTTCTAAGCTACAAGACAGCACACTTATTTCCAATTTTCTAATATTAAACACGTTGCAAATTCATTCATATAAATAATTATTATTTTCCTCAGACTAATTAGGTTCTTTACCGACCTAGGTATCTTAGGCTTATTTATTGCTTTTCATAATTTCTTACAGAAAAAAGGGAAGCCTATTATATAGAGGATATAAATACTAGTATAGATTTCTGTTGCAATAAATATCATTTATAATATGTCACAAATCTATTTAAGCTAGAAAATTCTGTTTTTACTTGCAACGAAATAACTAATTCTGGGCAGTCTTCTATAGGCTGTTAAAGCAATCGTCAAGTTGAACAAAAGACAATACCGAGAGACACTTCAAATGAAAATTTATCAATGCACAACTGTACATCCGTCGCTCATTAAATCTCAATAGTATTGTGTGGTAGTATTGGTAAACAATTCATATTCAACTGATTAAGGTAATGAGAAAGCATGCTAGTTTATATTTTCTCGATGAAATTTGATGATGGAATTGGGAATTTATCATTTAAAAATACTTTTGTTTAAATATATGTGTATTGGTGGAATTACTTTATCCGAAATTGCTAGTATAAAAATTAGCTAGCTAGCTATCAACGATCAATATTGATCTGTAATGTAAGAAATTAGTTTTTCCCTCACCAGTAACCCCCAGTAAACAATATTTCAAACAGTCTATTTTCATTCCTCAACAAGGGACACGATTGTCTGGTTTTCTCAAGAAAAGTATCAGTATCTTGATTTTCGCAAATTTACTTATTCATGTAATCGATAGTATATACCACAAATAACGTTAGAAGCAATATACGTATTAACGTGTACGATGTGTTTGTTTCTCCTAAAACTAATGCGAGTTTCATCAACGCATGCATTGAAATCATTAGTTCGCAGTATTTTTCAAAGTTATTGCTTTATAAATGGAATTTTACCAGGAAAGACTACGGCTAATTTTGAAAAGTTGATGTGTATTGTTAACAACCTTCTTGAATAAAAAATAAAAAATATCAATTAGTTCTATGATCTACAGTCAAGTTTCCATTGACACATCATTAAGAAGAGAAAATGAGAGAACAAAAATTTCTTTGTTTATTGTTACAAAAAACAAGAAGGAAGCTTAGATCCTACTAGAAACATTGAACCGAGACCACCAACTAATCACCTTCATTATGTGAGATAAAAAGTGCGACACTACCTCCCTTCTGACCGATGAGAAGAATGAAAAGAAGTGATTTTTGTTAACCAACTGCACAAAGCCAATATACCTCAATTTTTGAACATTGTCACCCTACAATATAGGAGAAACTTAGTCAAGTACTTGACCTGCACAGTCACAATAGTTTATTATGATGATGCTCTTCAAGAGGAACTGAAAATTATTCAGGATTTGTTAAGTCAATGCGTATATCCATCAGCTTCCTATTGGAACACATATCTGGAACTTAACCCAAAGTAAAATCACCAACAGTATCAAACATGTCCATAGTTTCAAAGTCACAGTTCAAACGTGATATAGCCAGTGTAGTAGTAATTCGAAAAAAATACAAAAAGCCTAAGGATGTGACTTCAGCACACCAAGATAACACCCTATGTTATTCACCTGGCCATTAATGAGTTCATGGAGTAAGAATAAAATACCTAATTCCTCTGCCACTATGTGCGTTTATCATTTCAACAGTTCTTGGGAAACTATTTGTATTTAGGATGCAAAACTAATTAAATGCAATACCGTACTTCGGAACAGCCTCTTTATTTATCCTGGCCACATGTTTTAAAACTTTTCTATTCTCTAGAACTTTTCTACAATTCAATTTATTAACAGTCCACTCTTACGTAACATGATAAATAAGCTTATCACTTCCAATAAGTTAATGGATAACAAAACCCGTATTTGCAGTCAACTACAATTTTTATTCTTACTGTTATGTAACTATATTCAATAATTACCTGATCATGAGAGTTCAACTTAGCTTGAATTTTAATCTTACAAACCTTATGTAACTAAATGACTATGATATAGTTATATTGTCTCATCAACATCTTAAGTGAATTAATTATTAACTTACTTTTAAAACCCTGTAAATTTTCATAGAACTTTGATGAAGAACTATTTGAAAATCAATATTTTTTCACTCATCATGTCTTTTTAAATTTCCATTACACTTATTGTAATCATACCATATGACAATAAGACATGCAATTACTAATTCCGATCTTAATGCTTCTTATTTTTTATTGCTTACTAACTTCCTGTGTATTATTATTTACAATCTGGTAACATTAATATGATGAGTGGTAGAAAATATCTCAATCAACAAAGCGCATCAGGCTAACATGCCTATAATTTTTATAGTGTTAAACTTAATTTGCATCCAGTTTAATAAGTTTAGCTCATGTTTTGAATATCTAACTATATTCATTGGAAATTAAACTCACAGAAATTAGAGAGGTGTATTAAATCTGTGCCATGTTTGTTAATTAAATTGGAATCATTATGGCATAAGTTTGTATTCTCATGGATGATTTTGTGATGAATACGTATATTGATTCGGAAAATATTCTAAAACATTTCCAATAAATAAATAACTATATATATATATATATATATATATATATATATATCATCTCGTAACATCTGTGTAATAGCTTTGTCATATATCATATTCGATTCATAATTTCCACTTTTTTCGCAGAAAAAATGCCTAGTCTATGAAAAGCTGATTGAGGTAGGATTTCACTTTGTGACTCTTTTATTTATCATAAAACCGAGTATGATTTAGAGAATGGTTGGTACCAGCGAACAATAATATATCATGTTTTTTCTAGTTATTATTTAATTGCATTCAATAAAATATAGAGCCAATGACATTATATATATATATATATATATATATATATATATATATATAAAAGCAGCTATGTTCAAAATTCATTGCTGCTTATCTTGCTGATAAAAAAACTTGTTTCTTTTTTTGAAGAAGTTCTTTCTCTCCGAGCTAGATGGCTTATTCGTGCAACATTTGATACTTTCACTTGTAATGTCATCAATCGACACCTGGATAGTAAAAGAGTTATTAAAATTTTGTCCATAAGTACAAAAGAGTTTCGAATATTTTGGAGAAGTCTACTATGCTATTTCCTGTTCATTCATGTACTGATGATTTTGTATGGCTAGTCAATGAAAGCTTCACGAATAAACTATTCACCTTAGAAAACACGATAGTTCCGAAATACTCACTCTAAAATGAAAATGTCCTCTACTGTTTGAATTGTGTTTGTCAGGCATAAAGTCGAATTATTACATTTTTATTTAACGAGAATACAAATTTTCTGTTTACCTTGTGAACATTCATCGCTTTAACTAATATTACTGTATATAAAAAGGACATTAGTGAGACTATAATTGTATTTACTTTGTCGTTGATTATTTGATATAATATCATACATCTTGAAAACTTTTTTTCTAGCTTTTACAGACATTTCTCTGAAAAAATAGAGACCAAAAATCATACTTTATATTTTATAGTCTACTCTATCTCTCTCTTTTATCCTAAAACTATGTTTAGTGCATGAAAAAAGTTCGTTAAAGTTGATTTTCTCTCATACACGACATGTTCATTAATTATTCACTCCATACAATAAAATTAATTGAAAGAACTACATCACCTAGTAAACATTGATGCCAAGTTCTGTTTTAAGTTTATTCTATCCTTAAACATATTCATTAAGTTGGCACAACTTACATAGAACAGTCCTCTATATTTTCAAACAAAATGATTCGATATTTTTAATTCGAGTTATGGAGATCTCCATAACTCTAATTGAAAAAAAATCGTAAAATGTGCTCACTAGTGACTAGCTTCGAGAGGAAATTCTCGGAGTTCTAGTGAGAAGAGGTGACCAGTGGAGTTCAAACTTATTGGGAGTAGGGAGTAACTACCAAAGACAAATGGGTGAGGTCGCGCGAAATCCCTAAATCAATCAGAGTTCGACATTAACACCGTTGGATGCCGATCCAGAGGTTAGGCACAAGACCGAAGTTACTGAGTTCGAATCCGGGGAAGTGCAGGAGTCTTGCATGTGCACTGCTGATGAGTCCCATACCAAGACGAAACGTCCGTCTAGTGCTTCCAGGTTTCTAATGGTGGTCTAACAATGACTGATTGGTGATTTCATATGTGTAAAAAGGGTTCGACTTTGGGATGCCTAGTCAGTTTAATATATCAATATACTTTGCTTTATTAAATAAAACACAATGACTAACCATATTCATGAATTTACCTATATTATTTCTCTACAAATAATTCCCAGTTAATACTCAGTCTCAAAGTGGTTTCGAAGTATGTTGTATTAGTCGTAAAATTCTATCTAATTTTCACTAGTTTTCGAACAGTTGTAAATTACCAATTAAAATTATACATTCGCTGTTTGAAACTCATTATGTTAAATATAAAATACGTTCTTTGACTAGTCCTTAAAAAAGCTTCTTCCAGTAAGATACAACCGGCAGTTTTCTTACACACAATATTTAGAAAGTGTCATTTGTTTACTAATTAGTGTAGAGAGAGAATTTCATCAATCAGTCGATGGCTATTTATCTAGTACCTTGTTCACAGATTTTCTTACATTTGCACAGTATAAGGGTGGTGGAAATGGTTGAGTTTCATTGAAATCATAAACTTATCAAAGTTGGACTACTATTGAAACTTGGAAGCACTGGTGGACGGCCGTTTCATCTCATTATGAGACTCTTCAGCAGTGTGCATCTACAAGCCCCATGCAGAAATTCTTTCTCGGAGTTAGTCACTAATGGGTACATGATAATTATCAGCATACGGGTTGTGATGACTATTTGATTTCATTTTATATCAGATTAACTGAAAGAAATATTGAATTTTGAACTGCCATTCTAATAACTAGATCCCACTTCTTAATTTGAACAGCGTTTCACACAAATTGTTTACTTTATTTGCGTTTTAGGAAGATGAATATCTAATACTGTTTAGATAAAACACTGTCTTATTTTTTGTTTTTCTCTCCAAATGCTGTATGGAAAATTAGTGTTATTTGGCATAATTCTCTAAAAAGATATTGGTAAATAATTCATTACTATCATCCACGCTCATACCATTTCGATATACTAGAAAAGAAGAGAGATAAAGAAAAAAAGTTCGTGATGTAATTAACTACAGGAAATGTGTTTTTTATTGTTATTAAAAGCTTAAAACCAACTGATAAGACTAAATATTTTTTTTTACTATGGATTGAAACAAACAAGAGTATTTATGTTGTAGTAGGATACTTTTATTCGTGTTATGGTTTAATTGAGAAGCTTTCATTATCTTTTAGGTAGCATCTTCAGCCTTCATGAATAGGTAAATGAAGTATGCTTAGAGGACGAGTAAATTGTTTTGTAGAATGGAAATAATGTAAATAATTTTTGAGGAAGATATCTGAGATAATAGTTTTAACACAAAAACTGGAAATTATATATTTCTGAATGGAGTTCATTGAATTCATTCCATGTTTATTAACCCAATGAATCTTTGATGAATTTGTAATGGATCTAAATGTTTTCCATTCTAGATATTGTTTATGAAAGTTACTATTAGCCATTGACTGCGTTCTTTATTACTTTGCTGTTCTTAGATTATAATCTTTGAAAGAAATTGAAGGATACAATTTTTTCTTATATATTGATTTAAACCAGTTTTTTCAAATATCCCTCATTTATAGTGATTCTCATGAATGTTTCCTCACATAGTGCATGATGTGGTATTCATTCCGTCTGTAGCGTTTTAACCTCAAACAGATTATGCTTGAGATTTTCCACATGCAAAAGTAAAACCAAGTTTTCAATAATCTCATGATTCTATTGATCTTATGGTGAGAATGATATTATCTGCTGCAAGTAGAATGTCAAAATGTGTTCATATCAATCATTTACTTTCATTTTTAACAAAATTAATTGACGGCAAACTTCATCAATTAATTAACCAGTACTCATTGTACACAGATGATGTAACTTTTGTATCGAATTTAATATTGAACAAAGCTCATTGTTTATCAAGTAAACATTAGTTGTTAGTGTTCAACTTAGACCATGGCTGAGTGATCTGTTTTTATTCTGTAATTTTCAAGAAAGAAACATCTTCAAGTTATTATTTTATAATGTTTTTCTCTATTTATTTAAATACGTAAGCACCTGATCTAATAATTCGATGCCAATATGAGTTCCACTTGTTGGGTTGGTCGTATTTAAAGATTAATTATATAATTTAAATTAGGTGATATAACCTTGGCATATTTATTCAACTCAATGAAACCTTTTAAAACGATTCATTGAAGTGTTTTTAAAAAAGCACAAAGATTTCAGTCAGTTAGTCAACTTCTCTATTTTTTCTATCTAGTTCTTGACTACCACAACGAATGCCTAATTTTAAACAAACTATTCAGATATCTGTTGCTATGTTAACTGATTCATAAAAACTGAAACAACTTGCTGATGATACATGTTTTCTTGAATTCAGCTTTCTGATTATCGAAATAGGGATATTTAAGTTTGTGGCAGCTATTCTTTTTAACAACATTCAACAGATCTAGTAAATACCATTCAAATGTGAGAAATAGTTGAATGATTTTCTCTCGAAGCTAGTCAGTCACTAGCGAGAACATGATATGACATTTGCAATTGAAGACACTGTACTAATTGAAAATATTATTTTATCATTATTAATTCTCTTAGACAGCTCTCTCGCTCGGATCATCTGATGTGCCTGCTTCTGAAATAATTAAAGACTAGTTAGTAATGATTGATTTTCTGTTTGCTTGTCGTAAATTACGTTTACAAAACACTACATTCCAATAATACATTTAGTGAGTACATAGACAAATCAAGATGAATGAACTGAATTGGTCAAAATTTATAATGTCTATTTTTGTTTATTTAAAAAATACAGACTAAATATCATAATAATATGATACCATTGTGTTATAATCTAAATTTTCATGTAATTTTTATTATTTCAGGTTATTATCTACTAAACGATTACAAGTCACTAAATACCTGTACTTACCATACAGTTAATCATCTCGTTCTAAGTAGTTCAATCAAATTATACGCTATAAGTATCACTTACAGCTTGTTATTTGTCTTTTAAACTAATCTGCTTCCATATAAAATAATGTAACTTCACAGAATTTACTGAATTCCAACTCAAGCATCATGTAGTTAGATTAGTCATAACATCATTTCCTAAATATGAAGAAAAAAGAAAACCTATCAATATGCAATAAGAAAAGCTTTGTTCATTAACTTGCTCTTACGCAAAGCGAAAATCTATTATTAGAAAAAGATCATAGATTCTTTGAAGTTCAAAGCATTTGCTTTTAGTAGATTTTTTTTTCTGATTAACTTTATCATTACAATTAAAAATATGTTAAGTTAAGTGATAAAAGTTGGTCACTTTACAAAGGCAAGTGAAAAAAAACTATCTCAAGGTATAATATCGAAGAGATAATGGTAGTGAGTATTCCTAAGTGACTCAAATAATAATTTAACAAACCTTTAATCTTTATACCCTTTGATAGATTAATTGTTTTGTGAGACGGTTTCATTGACAGTACACATAAAAAAAGATATATAGAATAGTTTATTTAATGAAATTCATCAACTACCTTGATAAAAATTTAAAATATGTGAAGAAATATATCAAATAATTCAATCACAAACAACTCACAACTATTTATACCTTGATTTATGAAAAAAACAGCTTTTTGAATAACAGAATTATGATATCTACAAAATCTGTTCGGGTTTTTTCCACTGAAAATCTATTTTGAAAGTCAATATTAATTTACTTCTTACATTTATTTTATGTCAGATAAGTGCAAACGATAATTAGTCAATAGTTTTTAATGCTGAAGTATGTTAACGTCTTATGTTGGATAGATGTAATGTTATTGGAAATGAAATTCATTACTCACGTTTAATCCTATTTAAAAGTAGACAGCTACATAAACTTACATCTCAGAGTTGATTTCTACTTCAGGATTCCACTGTTAGCTAATAAACAACACAATTTTTGGTGCTAGGGCTAGTAGAATTGTCTTTCAGGCAATAAATCTAAAAAGGGAGGAAAAACAGAGGGAACCTTTACTCTATCAAGTGTCGAAATGTACGGAGAACACATGTGTATTCATCGTTTATCGAACAGAGTGAAGAAATCATCATAATCATCCATTCTGCTAATAGTGCTGTTACATCATCATCATTATCATCCAATCACCTTATGCCAAATCAACATCCTAGAAACTCTATCAAACTCTTCAAGTTCTTGGGAGCATTTGGAGGCTTCTGGCGGCCATCCCAAAGCATCTCTTCCATGTAGACCTATTTTATGATTAGATATATTAAATCACTTCTCATATGATGCATATATGTCTTGGTTGAGGCAAATTAAATATCAACACCTTGCCTGCGATAGTAATTTATGAAATAATTAAGTTAATAATAAGAAATTAATTATCATAACCATTAAATTCACTAAATACATACATATATACTCGGTTGAATAAAAAATAAATTCAGTAATATATAAATACTTTATCTTAAAATATATAATGTTTACTGAAATAAATAAAAACAGAAAATCTATTTGTTTTTCAAATCACGTAAATAATATCTACTCCATTGACTACAATACTTTCATATCAAATCTTTGAAAAAACAATATCTCCGTTAATATTCCATTAGATATAACTTTAATAATAAACAACTAACCTATGAAAAGTGAGAACGAAATCGATTACCATCAAAAGTGAGTGGGGAAATATCCATGACGGTGAGTCACCAATGATTTCCTTTTATGTCAGAAATGCTACTTATTTACAAAAATAGAAATATGCGGATAATTTTAGATCACCCTAGTAATAGGACAATAGTTTCTATTTCATGTGAGATATAATTTGTTGTAAGTTTGAAACGTTACATCACTTATTGCTTAAATAAATAGAAAGGGATTTATTTATCAAACAAATGAATCTGCAAATACATAAAATGGAATAAAGTAATGATTTTCTCTGTATTTTACAATTAAAAGAAACATTATTTCCATGAATATTACTTCATGTTTTAGATAATTTTTGCCTTGTTTATGATCATTTATATAAAAAAAACCTAATTAAGGCAAATTATCTACTTTTACTAAATGAACAGCTGTGCATTTTGTTTTTTGTTCAACGGTACACCGTAAAATTAGTGAATTAGCATTGAATTATTCATGAAAAAATCGAATAGTTTCTTTTCACTATAATGAATTACTAGCTCAAGAATAATTAAGTAAAGCCTATGGGCACCTACGTAAATACATGTATTCTATAGAATTCAGGTTTTATATTCTGTTTCGTAAGACAGTGGAATGATGGAAGTTAGACATTAACAAACAACGTCAGATATCGTCGACTCAACGGTTCAGAGTTGTTGGGGATGTTAGATCCCCAAAATTCGCTTGATAATGCCGTATTTCGGTTTTCACGTTCGCCAGCAGGGGCTGATCAAATGACCTTGAGATTTCAACTCCCACCAGGAAAATCAATGGCTGTGATTGGCCACAGTGTATTTTAGTATGCTATTTTCTTAACTGTCTCAAGGACGTTGTTATGTTGTATAAATAAACGAGAGTTGTATGCTTGATTGTACTGGGATTGCTGGGTGCTTGTAGAATATACTTTCTACTCTTACCAAGACTTCTGTTTTCCCGTTTGGATTCAAGGTAGCCTTCCTGGAAGCTGGTAAAAGTCTCGTTCGCGTTTATCGACTAAGGTAAACTCGTAATAGCCTCAAGCATACTAAGTGACGATCATATCAAGAGTTAGGCGTTCGCACTCAAAACCGAAGATTCAGGATTCGGATCCTGCGGTTAAAAGGATCGAGGATGAGCATTACTGTCAAGTTCCATACCAGGATGAATTGGCCGTCCAGTGTTTCCAGAATTCTAATGCTGACCTAAAATTGACCGGTTCATAGTTTAAAAAAACAATAAAAATCTAGTAAATTAAAATTGTCTTGGAACCCTAAGAAATGTCAGTCAAAATTACATTTTTGATAGATAAACGTTTTAACTAAAATAATTCATGTCATTGCAGGTCCACATGATTCTATCATAGTGATAATCCATGTGTTGTTGATCAAGCAATTAAAAGATTTAAAAAAATACCGAAATTATAGGATAAAGCCGTAAAAATTTTTATTATACATTTCTTGAAGAGAATAAATAAAAAATTGAATAGAATGACAAATTCAATTGAAATATAGTTAGTTGGTCAAGTGTTTATGAGTATTTATTCATTCTTTAAAGAATTCATTAATTTATAAACGAGCTCTTCAATTGTTCACTTAAGAAAATTTTGTTTCAAATAAATAATACACACAGTCCCTAATCGCTTTCATTTTAAATTACCATGATTGCAACAACAGTTATAACTTTATACCAGTCAGAATACGAGATTTTATTGAACGGTTGACCAATAAAGAAAATTTTCTCGAGTTTACAATCTTAAAGCATAAAATCCTATTCAATTATTAAAAATATTAAGATAGATGCATGAATAAAAATCTTTTCACTGATAGAAAGATTCATTGATAAACATGTTGAGAGTAAATTTTTCAAAAAAAAAACACTACTTTTTTTTAATAATAACAGCATTAAAAATTACTAAATGTATTTAGTATATTGAAGAAAATCCTATCGATGCTCCTTGTGAAAGCTTTTTGTGACAAACTTTCACTGATGTTGACATAAACGAGTGGATTATCAAAGAGAGCAAAAAAAAACTAAAACTTACTGACATGATTACAAATTAAAGTTATCAATCAAGGTTAAAAAACGAATGATAGCTGAGCCCCCTGACTTCATATGTTAGATATATATAATAGAATAGATATATTAAAGTTAAGCAAAAGTCAATCAAAACTTTTACATAAATATACATATGGTAGTACACTCGTAGCAGTTTGATGTATGTAAGATAGTCACAAAAGGTTCGCCGTTAAAAATAACTACTTTATGATAACTTACTTCTCGAAAATCATTTGCATTACGGGGTTTGTGAAGATTGTTAAGTTGCACATTTTGAAACCATGAATCGATCAGTGTTAGACCACCGTTAGAAATCATTTGTCTTTTGTCAGTAAAATGACTATGACTATGACCTTTTCATTTTTAGCACCATATCCAATTGAAGCTATCATACAAAAGACGAAATCTTCAGCAGTATAGAAAAAATCCTGTATATTATTTGAAGTAAAAATGATCTTAAAAAAAACACAATTTAAAATTCAGATATTCTTGTCAATCAGTTTCACTCAACAGTATACACCACGAATTCAAATAATTCAAACTAGCAGTATTATAGTAACGTGACTGACAATTTAGTAAATCCCAAGGGTAGACAACATATGATTTATTGCTAGTATGTAATGATCTGATGTAGTTGATTAAAATAGCTTATGACAAAAAAAAAGAAACAGAAAGGATTTTTTTTTCTTCATTTCAATGTATTGACATTTACGTGGAGGTTTAGTTGACGTCATTTATTTTTTGGAATTTGAAACTGCAAGAAAATAAACAAAATATGGCATACTTGTAATTAGTAACTTAAGTCTCTCTATATCCCTTTCAATATATCATTGGAACCGATATTAGAAAATAAGGAAATCGTAGTCAACTGAAGTTTAATTATTTTAGAACTAACAAAAATGTCTGTTTATGGAGATTTAACATGTTGGCTACGATTTGCTTTCATTCATGATAAGGAGACGAAAAGTAAAAAACGTTTGGAAAACTGACTACTGTCATGTTAGTAGTAATGTAGTGTTTTCATCATACTGTAGTGCAAATTGTTAGGTTATATATATATATATATATATATATATATATATATATATATATATATATATATATATATATATATATAATGTTATTCATAGGTTTTTCTAAACTGTTATGCTAGTCAACTGAGTATATCATGTAGCAAGAATTGGTCATTTTTCTATGAAAAAAATTCATAACATATGATTACAAAATTAATAAATTATAAAGGCACAACAATAAACTAACTTAGAAATTTCACACCTTCACTATCCACTAAAGAGTGTTGGAACATTTCCATGTATGTCAAATGCAGATTCCTGATTATAACACCTTTAATCATGTAAGATGTTTATCCAGTTAAGATCGTAATATTTTGACGCTGAAAGTTTTTTTTTAAATGTTCAATAAAATGACATAAGTTTACAATTAAAATATCTTTTTCGTAATAATTACTGTTGTAAATAATTGTCAAGTAATGTAGATGAAACTATTCTATTTTTAAATGATCATATGAATACAAATGAGCACCTTAAATTAAGTAGGAAACAGCAAATCTAACTTCCATATTCATGTGTTTGATACTAAACGAACGTACCTGTCCAATTTCGGTTTCTAGTCCCAGGAAAAATGACTAGTGTCTTTATGATATAATCATTGTTAAAATCGTTTACTGAAGTTGTAGATCCTGATGAAAGATATCCAGTGAATTATTATAGTATGTTGATGATGTCAAGCATAAGTACAAATGACTGTCAGTGCATGAATTATAAGCTACTACTCACATCCTTGAAAAAGAACATATTAGTGTATACTGGAAATGGTAATGTATTTCAAAAAATATTCAATCGTCAAGTGTAATTAGTTTGCTTGTTTATATACCGTCAAATGAGTATAATTTTCTGAACACAAATACATCAATGCTTATTTCCTACTTAGCTTCTCATTTCTTCATTTAACATGAATATTTGTAACATACATATTTATTTACTAGGAATATAGACCTGGCTTCCTAAACATGGAATCTTTGATAGATAAATTGAACAAATAGCACAATAAATCTCATTCGGATAACTAAGATAAGTTATTTACTGCCAACAATTATCATATTAATTATCTTTTCACACAGTTTGTCCATTAGAAGTACATGAGATATAAATGGGCATTTTAAGCTGTCTAGAAAATTTATATGATAAGAGTTGAATGTATCAAAATGTATTATGTCATTTTTATATTGTAGACTTTTACTTCAGACAAACAAAACTGAATAGTTATTGTAATAAGTGAGAAAGTATCATTACACATTATTAATAATAATAATAATAACACTGTCTAGTTTACTTATAATTCAGTGTAGGCAGTAATGAATTCCTCAGGAATATTAATAATTCATACTTTCGTATTATTAATGATGTCTGACATAGAATTTTATCAAATACTGATTAATATTTTATGAGATAAGAAATTCTTGTTGCAAGTGAAGAAAAATAACAATGCGTGGTAAAATGATTAAAAACTGTTACTATAACTAACTAAACTATCCTACTACACTGTATAATGTTTTCATCTTATATTTTTCCAGTGTCTACACTGGAGAAATGAGTTTGGTTAATTTTTAATCACTTAAATTCTAGTAGCTGATGAATGTTTTCATAAATCTTATTAGGCTGTGACATAACAAGAATGACCCTATTGAATTTATTATTCATAAACTTTTATTAGTTTATCGGTAGATCAATTACCTTATGTCCATAATCAATAAAAAACTACAAGGGATAATATAATTCACTATTGGTAAAAGAAACTAATATCACAGGATAGGTACAAGAATCAATACGCATAATATAAACTTCTAAATCTCGAAGTAATCGGATGGGTTTTGCTATGTTGACTTCTGTGTTTATATGTTAAGGTGGTGGTTATCTGTAACAATTACTATGGTCAAATAACTTACGGATTGATGCTACATATTGATTAAACTTTATACTTTTCTATTTAAACTGGTTTTGCTAAGCCCCTTTTTTCGCTTTACAGTATGATGCGTAACCAAAACATTTCTGTTATTATTGTCAGTACTTAACTAAAGTACATGAACTTTTAAATATTGGATACAACAGAAACACAGGTCATTAAACTCACAATTAGATAATAAAATAATTCAATATTTTGCCTAAGAAGTAAAATCATGTTTATTTTAAATGAATAAACAAAACTTTATCAATTGTTATCTGTATTCTCATAGACCTGATGTAGAATATTTGACTACTGGAAGCAATTCAATTCACCCAACAACGGATTTATTTGATAAAAATGAAAAATTAATTTTGAAAAATGAAACATCGAATGTTAGACAAATAATTGATCTGTTTAACAAATGTGCTAATAATCATCTATCTAGTATCCAGAATATAGAGTTGAATAGAAATGAACCGCTTTGGACTAACGAACGAATCTATTTGAGACCAGTGAATAAAACACTTAATCTTTGGAATTCTAATGAACAGCCAAATTCCAAGTCCTTTTCGTCAAATATAACCACCCAATCAATCATAAATATGCAAGTGAATCACACTGATCTAAGTATTGATTCACCGTCAGTTAAAGACATAATCAATAATATAAATCATAAATTCAACCAACTAAATTGTAATGTACCAATGGATAAACATAATCATTACCACAAACCGAAACAACACTCATTTAAAATGTGTACCTATCCAAATGTGTTACATAAGGATTCCATTCAAACTGAACAAAATCAACGACCTATTGATAGAAAAGAAGGAAACGAAAAAGAAAACAATGCTGACAATAATAAACCCACTGTAGATGAATGTACATACAGAAATATAGAACTAAATTCTAACTTGTGCTTTAAACAGTACACAACATTCATTCAAAGAAATTGCTATCAGAATCTCGGATTTTCAGTATCATGTAAGTTTTTGAATGAGAATTATTTTTTTTTTCATGAAACATTACTTTTAGAACGTATGTTATGTCATGTTTAACTTTCTTCCCTTTAGTGAAAATAGATACTTAATTGTTGAAAGCCTTTGTTAGGATGATTAGTATAAATCTTTTACACTTTTACTGCAAATACAGAAACCAATAGATAATCAGTTGCATCTAGCGAACTAAGCACTGTTAATTAGGAACTCTAGATCCTAAATAGAGAAAACTATACAAGTTGTCCGAAGAAGTAATAAGGGCCAAGATTGATCACAAAGACATCATTGAGAAAAATTCGCAACTTCATTGATAGCCTTTCTTATACGAAAAAGATGTCTAATGTTTTGTTGCCTTTTTTAATTTGCATTACGGGGTTGTGAAGATTGTTAAGTTACACATTTGAAATCATCAATCAATCAATGTTAAACCAACATTAGAAACCTGGAAGCACTAGACGGCCGTTTCGTCCTGATGTGGGACTCATCAGCAGTGCGCATCCACGACTCATGCACCTCGGAGGATTCGAACCCAGGACCTTCGGTTTTGCCCGCGAACGCCAAACCTCTAGACCACTGAGCCGGTGTCTATTTACCGAGAATATACCTTGCTATTCAACTGTATTTACTTTACAAATTAATTTTTACAATCACTGGTTGGATTATCAAACAAGTGAAGTCTTCTCAACGACATGTTTCACAGTACTATGATATCTTATTACATAGAAAGCAAGAATCAAAAGTGCGTGTAAGTAAACTGAAAGTTCGGGAAAACTTTTGATAAATAATTACCGATTCCGAAAAAGTAACATTTACACTGAACAACGCAGCTGGACGATCTGGACTTCACAGATGACCTGACTCTTCTATCGCGCATGCAACAACAAATGCAAGAGAAAACGACCAGTGTAGCAGCAGCCTCTGCAGCAGTAGGTCTCAACATACGTAAAGGAAAAAGCGAAATTCTCCAATGCAACACAACATGCACCAACCAAATCACACTTGATGGAGATGCCTTGGAAGACGTTAACACCTTTACATATCTTGGTAGCATCATCGACAATCAAGGTGGATCCGATGCAGATGTGAGGACGCGGATTGGCAAAGCAAGAGCTGCATTTCTACAGCTGAAAAATATCTTGAATTCCAAACAACTGTCAACCAAAACCAAAATCAGGATTTTCAATACAAATGTCAAGACAGTTCTACTGTATGGAGCGGAAATTTGTAGTACTACGAAAGCCATCATGCAGAAGATACAAGTATTCATTAACAGTTGTCTACGCAAAATACTTCGGATTCGTTGACCAGACACCATCAGCAACAACGTACTGTGGGAGAGAACAAACCAGATTTCACTGGAGGAGGAAATCAGGAAGAAGAGGTGGAAGTGGATAGGACATACACTGAGAAAAGCACTGGACTGCGTCACAAGACAAGCCCTAACCTGGAACCCTCAAGGCAAAAGGAAAAGAGGAAGTTCAAGGAACACATTACGCCGAGAAATGGAGACAGACATGAGAAGAATGAACAAAAATTGGAAAGAACTGGACAGATGTGGAAAGGGAAGCCCAGGACAGAGTTGGCTGGAGAAAACTGGTTGGCGGCCTATGCTCCATTGGGAGTAACAGGCGTAAGTAAGTAAGTAAGTACGCTGAACAAATAAAATTATTCAATCCATCAAACAGAACAGTCCCAAACAAGATGAAACACATCTCCTGAGTTTCACTACTAGCCTCAACCTACTTGTACCATATAGACTTCTTCTCGTGGTCAGTAGCCTTTTTAATGATATTTTCTTCATAATGTTTAAAATATGGAATAAATTACAGATATAATTGTCATCAGATAATTTTAAATCAAGTTCAATGAATTAGAAAAGTTTATATTTCTGGATGTGATATCGTTTTTACTAATCTAAAAAGCTAAGCTTTTCTGATATGCAAAAATTAGTTCCCAGCTTCCTATTGATTGTTTACAGTGAACTGAATTTCTTGGCTCATAAAAAGTATAGAATATTTAATTGACACATAGAATTCAACAACATAATTCCATTTGAAGTGAATAACATTTCTACTGATCTTGACTTCAAATAAAACTTCATTATCAAATCAATATGCATATTTTCTAGTCATCTGTTTCGAATCATTCATCCAATTTTTTTACTAATTTCTGTTCAGAAATCCAGGCCTAGCTTGTTCTGGCGACAAGTGATATCGATCTCAACATTGATATTTTTTAAATGATTTATTCCCCTTAATATAGGGAATTCCCAAAAAACATATGGCAATAACTTTTGTTGATGATTACCTTCTGCACAGAAAAAACTCAACAACAGATAGATACACTCACAACCAAAAAATGTTTAGGCAAATATAATGTTTCTAACAAATCACAAGGACAAATTTTCCATTAAATTCCATAGTTGAAATTCCTCTTTACATGCATGTAAATGAATATTTTTATTCGTTATACACAAAAAATAACTGAATAACTGTTTTGTATATCGAACCTATTTTATTTGCACCAATAATGTTTACCGCATTTTCTTTTCATCATTGATGTGAAAAATCATTTCATCATTGTGTTTTCGCAGCGCCAAAATATCTAAATAAATTTTTTTGTAATATGCCTAGTATTAAACTGGAGTTGTGTTGTGATGTTTAATGTCATAGTTTTGATCGTGATACATGCTAACCTCACAAACTGGCTATTTGAGCGAAAAAGCAAAAGCAGAAGAGAAAGTCTATTTGGCTACCGAATCTTATGTACAAATATTCGCCCATATATAAATATATATATTTCATCTAGTTAGAAAAGAAAACCATTCCTTGACAAATGATATTTTTTGGGGATGTTAGCTCCCCAGAACTCGCTTGATAAATATCTTTATTTTGAATTTATCTCATGGGCCGATCAGTTGACCTGGAGATCACATTTCCCACCAGGGAAATATTTGGCTATGATTGGTTACTATGTCATTTTAGTGTGCTATTATGTGACTCTCCCAAGGACGTCTCTATGAGGTATAAATAAACGCGATTTGTGTGCTTACATTGATTGTGTGTTGGCTGGGTGTTTGTAGAATACACTTTCTACGCTATATCAAGAATTTCTGCTGGTACAGTTCAGAAAATTTGATCACAGTAGGCTACCTGGACGCTAGTCCATTGGTTTGTTCTCGTTACTTTACTAAGGTGAACCAGTATTAGTTTTAAGCATACCTAGAGACGAGTATAACAGATATGTATACATCATTTATTACATTTTTGTTAGTCACCAAGTGGCTTACTCCTTTGGTCATTTTTGATTGGTTAATTATGTCAACTTACCCTCCTGAAAAATGAGTCGGCACCCTCCTCTAAACTGGATGAATAAATCGCTTCAAACAAAGCCATAGACTTTCTTCTGAACTCTCACTGTTGAATGAGGCTGGGTTAAGTTTTATTCTAGGTAATCTTTTTCTTCGTACCCTTCCACACCAAAAACATTGTTGAATTTTCGTATACTCACGTTATAAATAATATGACTATATTTTTCGTACTAACTCGATAATTCATTAGAGGCGATCGTAATTTAAGGGATAAACAATGTCTGAAATAAGGCTATCCGATCGGTAATTAGGTTTGAGCTCACTTAGAACTTGTGTTTGACAGTAATCAAGGTTTTTGCCTAGAAACAAATTTACTATGAGAATACTACACTTCTGGTATTACATCATCGAAAATTTCATCAGAACTTTCATTCGAACTATGTGAATCACTAGGAACAAACCATTTCCAATGAAATAACATGTGGATTCTCATGCAAAATTGATTCAGTCGAAATACTTTTCTCACAAGATATACTTGAGCTGATTGCGTGACTGTGATTATTTTCTGAAAGTGAACCGAGACATCATTCTATTTTTTTAGGATCTGAGGTCAATTCGAAGTAAAAGAAATTTGATCCATATATGTACCGAATATCTATTCTTGTACATCTAAAAATTGTTTGTCCTTCTACTGCTGCTGGTTCTGTCGAAAAATCGATTTAAATGGGTTCGCTAAAACTGACATTCTCATTAGCTCGTTACATCAGTTTGCACAAATCGATTTTCACTGTTTATAGCCGAAGAATACTTTAGCTCTTACTGATAATACATGTTCCGAAAACGATTATAAAATCCAAAAGGTAGGTTTAGTACAAACGGAAAGTCAAAATTCAGAAAATAAAGCCAATATTATTTGAAAGAATGTGGTTTGTTGATTATGTGCACTGAACATTAATCATAAGGTTGTTAGTTATAAAAATTATATGATAAATACAAATATGCCTAATCTAAGGTATTAGCTTTTTATAGTAAATCATTACATAAGAAATACATATTATAGTGGTTACATATCTGTAATAATTCTTAGTAAGTGTAATATAAAAAAATATAAATACTCTTGGACTGTGGCATATTTACAAAGTCATGTATGTTTTGTAATGATAGATACCGTATCCTTCCCCGGGAAGGTGAACTCAGGTTTATTCACTGGAACGTAATTTCATTTTTTCATTCAAACGAACAACTGCTAGTGTGATGTTTATTCTGAGTTCTTTTCTTTGCTTTAGATATGACTTCGTTATTCAACGAAACTTCAAATAATTATGTAGTAATAAGTGATATTCAACTTCTCAATCAAAACAAGGATTTACAAATCGGGGATCGCATATTATCAGTAAGTATGTAAAGTCCAGTTTTCGATATATATATATATATATATATATATATATATATATATATATACTTACCAATGACCAAATAGGTCGGCAAACGAAGAGGGAGAAGAAAAACTAGGAGGAAACATTTACTGAATTTATTCTTACTTTAGATTAATTCAGTAGGGTACATGAATAAATATATGTCTAACAAGACTAGAAGTCACTAAGAATAAGAAAAATACACTTTTGTCCAAATTATGTCATTAAAGTAGAAAAATCAAGAACGAAGATCACGTTTCAACTAAAGGAATTCTGGAACAGAATAGAATATGACAATAATTAAAACAATAAACGAAAGCTTATGATTCATCTAACAAAACAGGGATGTAAGTAGTTCAAAGACGTTGAATCAAAGGAAACAATCTCCTTAAAGTTGGATTCTATCATTCGTCATTGTTTCTTTAATTCACTCTTTACATCGAACATTGTAAACAAGTTCACGTGTCCAAATTAAATACAGTCAAAATATTAACAAAGCGAACTCCGCCTAAAGCCTCTAAGGGGCTACTGCGTATCCCAAGCCCGGATAAGGGAAGGGAGCTAGGGATGGGGTTGGCGACCTCATCCGGTAGAAAACTAACTCGCTAGGAAAACGCTATTCATAAAAAATTCTAAATCATTTAAACTCTGCTTTGGGAGTTAGAAGGTCTTCTTTCAGAAGAGTCATAATGTCTTATGATAAAAGCCGAGTTTCTAAGAACGACATAAGGCCGATGTCCCTTGTGACAACCAGAGCAACCATTCTTTTTCGTACATGGAATGTTCGTATAATGTGGAAGACCGGTAGAGCCATCCAAGTTGCTGTAAAAATGAAAAGATGCAACCTAGAGGTTAGAGTTGGAGAATGTTGGTCTGTAGCCCATGCTACACTGAGGGTAACGGACGTAAGTAAGTAATTAATAAAGATAAAGTATTGATTAGAATATATGCAATAGTTGATTTATTTCTCTAAAAGGTAAATTTAAAAAATAATGTTGAATTAATTTACATTGACTTAATCTTAAAGTTTACGTAAATACTGTTTATTATGCAAATTAAATCTCTTTATTCAGGTAAACAAAATAAATTTAACCAACATGGATTTGATGAAAGCAGTTAAATTACTAAAATCTGTGCAATCTCCAATTCAATTAGAAATGCAAAGGCTGAATATTGTGGATTTGGTAAGGAATAAAATTTATAAATACATCTAAATCTATTAAGAATTGTCCCACTGAAGTATAAATGTTCTTATTTTAAGTACATGATATTGGTTGGGGTTGAAATTCAAGTTCTCAATTCCCAAAGCATTTTCATACAAAAAAATACGTTAACCATACTTATATGTAAGATAGAAAGTTTACCGATTGGGATATAATTTCTTTGTGAACATGAACCTCTTTAGGTATACTAACCGTGATGAAATCCCTTTTTCGCTGTTTAAAGAATTACGTTGTTTTTATATACTCATTAGTATTGGTTGTTTAAATCTTCCTATTGATAGTCAGTACAGCATCTGATCAGTCCCTTTGGTATATGTGCATCCTGTGCAACTTGCTTGAATTTAGCCATTAGGACTCAGTAGTTTAATGGATAATGCGATGGTGTTTGATGCACAAATGCCAAAGAGACCTAATAATTGTAAGAACTGTTAGTTAGATATCCTCGTTGACGGTGAACATTGATAAAATTCATTATCTGCATCAAGTTTTACACAGGACACACTCATTGAAATTATTACTGTATCAATGGCTGTCTTAAATTCTAATGAAACTTGAACGTAATATCTAGCAAATAATTATATCAGAACTTAATCGAATTCAACACTTGTCATGATTTTTGTTTCAACTAAAATAAATTTAGTGATAAATACTTGAAACCATTGAAAGTAAAAAGTTCTATTCTCCCATCAGTTTATTTATAGTATAAATAAGAATTCACTAGCAAATGAGATTTTATCGTTACTTAATAAAAATCGTCTAATTCAGTCTACTGAACCAACAACCGAAATCAGTGAATAATATTTTCTTTGAAATGATGTTGTAACACGTGTAATCAGCAGTCACTGAAAGGCGGATAAGATCTAAAATCACAACACACAAGGTTAGTTTAACAAATCCCACCAAGAGAGAATACGAAGTGGTAACCACGGCACTCTTTTATTTTAAAATTAAAATACGCGGGGTTTGTACAGAAAAGGGTGGCTAGTTTACCAAAGTCTTATGAGTCATCCTGTGAGTTCAGAGCACACAGGGTTTGTTCTTCAGCTTCCAAAGCGTTTATGTTTGATCGCCCTGAAATAGAAATGGTGATTTTGACTCCGTTACAATGTTTTATATTCAAACTGTGCAATGCTCTCATGTTTTATGCCAGACTAATATGTGTAGAATTAATTATAAATGCGAGTGTGCAGCCTTAGCAAATGAGACTAACTAAAGCGAAATTTCGGTTTAGTAATTTCATGATGCCCATTTTAAAATCAAATCCTGTCTATTACTAATAGATCATCATGAATTTTCTCTTTAAAATTTACAAAGTCACTGGATAATGATTATGAAGAAGATTGCCTGTCAGTCGATACAGATACAGATGAAGAGACTGAAATAATAACAAGAATTATTGACCTTGCACAAAATCATTTCTCTGGCAAGCGCATAAAAACCAATGAACAATCTAAGTTGGAGGTAAGCAGCAGATAACATTCTTTTTTTTTTTGAAAGAAAATTCACCTAAGAAAAAAACCGAAACGTAAATATCTACATTTTGTATAATATATATAGCAGATATGCGTGTTATTTCTAAGAAAAAATTGATAATTTTAAATTTGATTGTAATAAGTATTAATTTCTAAAGGGAACTTTCCAAAAAGGACTGCAAACTGAAACTAACCAAAATAGTAAACGGTATGTCAATTCATTTCACACCAGCTGACCAACCAATGACTAATCTAAATTCAGTAAAAAAGTTCGCATGCCCTACTCTTCATTTATTTCAGTAAAAATTTTTACTGTTTTAATTTGAGAAATCCTATGTCAAAAAAAAAATTTATTTAAATATTAAAAAACTATCATTCTTGTTTTGTTAATAGATCTTGTCATGTCATGATCAAATTACTCAAGATATGTTGATGCTATCAGTTAGATCTTTGTTAAAATTCTATCTGTATATAAAAAATAAATGGAAAACATTTCAATGTTTCTTATGTGAGATGATAGTAGAAGGGACATAAAGCATACAACTAGCCGTAATAGAAAATGTGCATCGATAGATTCAGTGCACTGAATCATTTTGTTCTTGTTTTGCGAAAATTGGTTTTATGTTGATAACATAATTACGTAAGTGGATTTCATCACCTGTCGATTTCAGTTTCAGTACTGTTGAAAAACAAGAAGGATCTGAACCACTGAACTCCAGTCCATCTATTCCAATGACTGACTGCTCTCCACAAAACGTTATTGTCCTGGGCTTAATACAAGATAATGTCATAAGTGTGCATTGTTAAGGATTCTCATGCTAGCCCGAAATAGCTGTTCAGTCCTCCCCGATTTAAAATGGGTTTCCCAACTCTGATACATACTATGTATTATTTATATCACTATCACTTGTAATAGTCACATTATTATGTGTTCTCACTTCTTATTTACTATGATTCATTGTTCACTCTGCATTTATTCACAAACTTTCATGATTGTTTTAATGTTTTCCAGCCATGTATATAAATAAAGTGATGATGACTCAAAGGGAAACACTGCTTGTTTCATTTTAGGTAAATGAAATATGTCAAATAATTATGTAGTTTGAACATACTTTAAAAATCTTTAACACAACACTTCATATTACCACTTAATTTCATGTGATTTTATGTCAAACCACAGTGAATTATTTCATTAACATATAAACCTGTTAGAATAAAAGGATAATATGTAACTCCTTCAGTTGTTCACACACAATACCAAGTATATGCAATGAATAATAGAATAATCAGTGAAACATTCTATTCGCAGCCTGACTATTAATCAGAGCGAATCACAGCTGAAAAGGTCAGGTTAACACCATTTAAATTTTAAGTTTAATTTGGTGTAAATCTTATCTTTCTTCTACCTAACATCCAATGATATAATTCTTCTTCACTTACAAAAGAACCGAAATAAATGAGTGTAGACATGGAAATTCACTTACATATATTCATTCATTAGGTGGTTGAGGGTAGTCGATAAGAAACCTCAGACCTAATTGTCATGCTACTTTCCAACCGTCAGCTATCGGTATCTTCTAGTTTAAGGCAACTGAGACTAAATATAAACCTGTGTCACTCAGTATCACTGTCTGAGAAAGTCACTGAGATATTTATGCTGCAACTGACCTTCTATGGAACTGAGATATTCACAAAAATATTATCACTGAACAGTAACCAGTGTAATAATTGTTTAGTCCTCAGGCAAGTTATTGGATGGTTAGTTACAGTTGACATGAAATCCTGAGCTTAAATTTCCTTGACATTTAGCACTCGTCAGTAAGGCCTATCTTCAGTATCAATATGTGGCACGCAACGCTGGATCTTTCGACTAGTGACCGAATTGTAACTTGATTGATAGAATTCGATCAGTAATAAAGACCAGAACTAGATCATTAGTTTAGAACTAATCAGTCGCTAAGTTTTACGTCCTTATGTTGCCACAAAATTACAGACACTTTTCTAAGATTGATAAAAATTAGAAGTTACGCTTCTCAGTAAGATGATTTGTAAGATTCTCAACAAATTGAAAATTGAAATTTCAGTTCTAAAAATTTATCTTCATCGCCTCTCAATCTACTCATAGAAGGTCTACATTCAAATTTGCAATCATTTTTAATTTATCTCACCATTGTTTTTCAGTTGGATTTTTGTGAGAAAACAACTCAACTAAAAATACTTGGGTAGTTAGTTATTTTAAAAAAGGCAAAAAATATGAATCTGAATAATTAAGTTATTAGCAGACGATAATAAAGAACGATTGAAATCCATTTCCCAACCTCATGTCTCTTTACATTTAAATCAATTTGAAATTTAAGCAGATGTAAAAAGTGAGGTGTCTGTATAAATTACTTTGACTTTCCAATGCTTTGCATCGATGATCACTATGGCTTCTACAAACAATAAACCTAAACAAACTAATGACATTGCTTAAACAACTATTAATGTTATAAGATAGGAAAAAGAACTAAAAACAATATTTAAAATAGAATCGTTTACATAGAATAGATAGAATATGGCGAGCAATGGAATCCATGACATGTTTTTTTTGTCCTGTTTGTGACTCGTCAGTTGGCCATATTGATGTAATCCGGATAGGATACCCATATACCAATAAGAATGATTAAATTTCTGACAAACTATTAAACAACGGGACATTCCAAACTATTCCAACGTGAATTGACTTTTTTTTAGGTAAATCAGTTTTAATGATAATACTTGTAGTAAATTTCTATCTTACTGCATAATTAAATGATCAGTTTATTTTGATAATAACAAAACCACTTTACCGTATGAAATTACTAGCTAGTTTCAAAGTACCTTGAGTTTACTTGTTTTCAGCATAAAGGCTAAAACATCTTTCAGTTTTTTGTTATTCAAAGACTGGAATGTATTAGATTCATCGTCTTAATTTGTTGGAAAAAGCTTGAAGTGATTTATTCATTGCTCATCTTTGTGTAGCTTTAAACAACTAGTTTCGTCAACAGTTAAAATGTTAATCCAAATTCACATCTATGTACATATGGAATACAACAGAATAAATACACCTATTTACTTAGACCATAGGTTTTTTTGATTAAAAAGGGCACAAATAACTTCGTCTCTGTGAAATATTGGTTTTTTGTGGTAAATTATTCAAGCATATCAAGGAATACGTGCCAGAGTAAGTAAATGAAGCTTTAGTTCAAGGACACTTACTGTTGAAGATAGTTGCCTTGTATTTGTCATTAGAATGTGATCTATTTATGGCTTGTTAGTTGTATTAACTGGTTTCCAACATAAAACCTAGTCATATGCGGACATTCATCGGCATGTTTTGTGTGCTGGACGATATATTTTAGTCCGTATCGACATTGAAAGGAACCTTAAATTTTAGTAATAATAATGTACTTACAAGTGTCTATATTAGATAAAAATCAACAAGGCATAATCAACCATGTTTGGGAGTAAGAGAAGCTTTTTGACGCCAGTAGATAATAATCCCAAAATGTTATAAATTGACTAACTTTGAACCTGTAAGCCACTAGGTAGGAATAAAATGGCTAAAACGCAATGCATTTGATTAACGGCTTGTGAGTAACAGGTATTGACCACGCAGAATTTTTATATTACAAAGATGCAACTTGTCAGTACATTCTAGAATTTTATGATCACGTAACTATAGTCATTTCGTAATACAAACTATTTTCAAATGATTTTGTTTAATTTTTAGATGATTAGCAGGAAATATTGAATATATCTTGTCTATATTAGCATTAATGGCATCAATAATTATTATGTAGGAGATAGGGATATTTATTGATCTCCTTTAAAACAAGAAAAACAAACATTGTAGGATGACGTGAATTCATGTTATTTCTTTAAACTCTGTACATTTACACGAATTTTATAATAAGATGCTTTTTAAGTGTAACTTCTTTTTCAAACATAATGATTCAGTGTAGTAGTGAATAATAATTATAGTTTGTTTTCACATTCACACGAGACATTTAGTAATGAGATCATGACATCATCAGCAACAAGGAAAATATGCAAATTAGGATATATAAATAATAAAATTATGATAATACTTATTATAAAATCTGATAATTAAAAATTCATAATGTTAATAATGATAATAACCAACGTAGTAATAATTCAAGGTTATGTGAAAATTCTGAGGAACTTCAAGTAATTAAATAGCCACACTCGTTTATGGCCAAACAATTTGAGGATAATTACGATAATTATAAAAATGAAACTAATTATAATAACTCTCTTAGCATCAAATACTCACTGATCCAGGCTAGTTCATCACTGTTGACGAGGAAACCTGAAGTAACTGCTTCATCCTAGTGTAGAACTCCCCACTTGTGCCCATCCATTAGCCTTCAGTCTAATAGAGGGAGCTTAACCTCTAAGCGATTGAGCTGTTATTAAAAACTGAAAAAATCTAACTTGAATCAGTAATGATATTGAGCAACCATCTTCCATTACTTGCAGTGGATAACTATCACATATTTATTTCTTGCTCGATAAGTTAGTACAATGTGATCACTTTCGCGTCAAATTCTTCCACTTAATCATACTATCTATAAGTTTTCATTTCTGTTTCACCTCATAATTCTGATAACAGTATTGCTTAACAAATGATGAAGTCCGATTGTATCTGTTTACAAATACTTTATTTATGTTGCACGACAGGTGTCTGTTGATCGAGTTCACGATTTTCAGACTTGCATGTAAACGCTTAACACATAAGATACTAAGCTAGCGTTAGTTAGCGTTTTTTGGCAAGTTAGTTTTCTGATGGGATGGGGTCGCCAACCCTATGCCCAACCCTCCTTCTTTATCCAAGCATGGGACCGGCAGTAGCCCGAAGGTTCTAAAGGCGGAGTTAAGCTAGCATCTAATACCATTAATTCATGGTATCATGTAACCATCTCTCACTGGCTACAGTCATCACCTAACATCTCAACACAGTGCATGCAACACAGAATCATCTAGAATAATGGCCATATCGCAACTTGATCGATAGAATTCAGTTAGCACTAAGAAGAACTTGATATGCATGAAAGTGATCACTACCTAGTGAATGATCATTTGTGAAGGGGGAACTGTTTCACGCTCAGTATAGTTGATAATTTAAAATGAAAATCCTACAATATCCACAAACCCCTCATCATTGATAATAATAGTATTATTAATAATAATAGGTCTAACAAACATGATAACTTCACTAAAACAAGCAATGAAATTATCGCAATAAAAAAAGAATGTGCTGGTAAAGATGAAGTGTAAAAAGAAAACTAATAGTTATCCTTAAAGCAGTCAAAAAATGCTGTTTGTAATCAGTGAATATACTTTACTACTATTGAGATGAAAGGTAATGAAAGAAATAAAAGTTTTGTTTTCATATTTTCATTTCCACAAACCTATACATCTATATTCTAATATGTAGTAATCGAACAGAGCACTGAGAAGATATGAAGTGTTAGATTATGCTAATGATTTAATCTAAAACGTGAATTTTTCCAAGAAAACCTGTGGAATACATTACGGTACTAACATAACATTACGAGTTTTGTTCTAAGATTACTAAACTTAGTAAAATATTTTACCTTATAAAGAGTTGAAAAACAACCAGCTTCAAAAAGTTCGAATAGGCTAGTGATGTTCCATACGTGCAAAGCTAATATAGATGGGATGGAATAGGCGCTCGGTTCAAACACAGTTGAACAGTAATGTAACCGTAAAGTTTCACATCACAGACTGAAAGAAGTTAAACACCCATCCAAAAGCAGAAGGTTGCCTCCTAGTCTGAACCTTCAGGTGTCGATAATGTTATACTCAATGTTACGTAAAGGTTCATGTACTTTTGCGTAAAGTTACTTCGCTTGACCTTTTTATTTCTCATATAACTACCCTAGCCGGTCACAATCTGATTGGATTATCTATTGTTTATGTAATACTTACATAAACTTATCAAAGTCTGGAGGGTTTCATCTCTCTTTATTAACAGAATTTGTGAATTGGATGCACAAAAGCCAACTAAAAATGCATCGACTGACGAGGCTGATGTTGAACTACGTGAAAATCATTTACAGGACTAATCTAAAGAGCAAGATAAATATGATTAGTTATCAACAGCTTACATTTTGCTACTGGACGGAACTGACTGGATGTGACTAAATGGAGTTAGAATAAAATCAAACGCGGTAAAAACTAGTGTTTAGATAAACAAACTAACGGAAAGTCAGTCACTCAAACACAACGTAGAACTTGGCTTGTCCATACATCAGTTCAAGATGCCATGCATAACCAGCACAGTTAGATAAAATAGTCAGATCAGATCTCAGGGTTGTAGAGATAGTGTCAGGTAATATGAAAGACTAAGCATGCAGGGTACAATTCAAGAAAACACAAATTGGTGGAATTAAAAGGAGAGAGGAATTCAGCAGGTTACAATCCGCGGAAAGACAAAAAGTGAATGCACCTGCACCACTGCAAACGATTTCGAGCCATCCAATTCAAAGTCTACAACTATCAAATACAATAATGACGCGCACCTCAACCAGGTTATCTACACTTATCAACATAATTCAGTTCAGTTGTCACTCATCTCATAGACTGGTGTCATGCGTTAATTTAGCCGCCCTTACTTTTGTTTCAGCCTACTCTTACACTTCACAGTATCGCTCGTCGGGGTTGTCGGACAATTGTAATACTAGTCCTAATCACCAAAATGATGAAAATTCACCAATTCGTCAATTGATCTGCCATCCTTACTTATTACCATATTTATAAATTATGTATTGACTACTCGGTTTTCCCAAAAGATACAAGCAGTGCTTTGGAAACGCTTGTGATAGAGCACTAGTAGCCTACTAGTGTCCTCTATTTTTGATGGCTATGTTTTACACCTGTGAAGTGAAATGGAGAAAGTTGCTTCGCAGTAAACTCTTGCTTAGGTTGGTAAACGAATATATCATCTACACTACAAGTGACTCAAGTTGGCAAGAACCAATTCGGCTTCTTAAGCTAATGCCGTGAATTAACAAACACCAGACCATGACGACTGATGCCACTGCTAAAATAATTGAAACGACAGACATGATCAATTACTGCTCTCCCGATCATTAATTCTGGCGTTGCTGCAAACTACGTTTCGGATCTGAAAGGGCAGAATCGAACTCCAAACATGAAATTAATGGGAAGATCAAGGATAATAGGAACAATAAGAAAATTTACATGGTACTTTTGAACAGAAAGTTATATGCTTGACATTAGTGTTTAATCTGTGATTACAGACATCACTATCCTCAGATAGTTTAAACATTTCGAATGCATGCACTATATAGGTTTAAGTTAGTTGTCTAATAATTGTTTCTTAAATCAAATAAACTCACCTTTTCGCCGAACGATGAATCACTGCTTTTATCAATAGAATCGTACAAAAGTTTGTATGAGTAGCAATGAACGATCAGAACGACTGATAATTTAATAAAATTAAATTTTCAAAATCTTTATCAAACTAGTATGTCTATGTTTACTTTTGTTATATTATAATTTAAATCAGAATTTCTAATGCATGATTGCATGATAGTATTTTATCTAAGTCATCTTGTGATCGATGAAGCATGAACTAATCAAAATTTTCATTCATCATATTCACATAGAAGATTTAGTCATTTTGTTTGAGATGTGTAATCAGCCACATATTAGTTACATAATTTTAATCTTTCAGTTAATTGATCCATATTAAAAGAAATCTATTTGTGACGTGAACAGAATTCAGTATCTATCTAGTTAGCTTATTACACTTTACAATTATATTTTCAAAAAAATACTGTATACAGATTATGTTAATTAAATTCAGTAAAATCCTTTATCGACCAAATGTAATGAATAGTCGAAGAACAGGATTGTATGTTGATTGAAATCGTAAAATAGTAGGTTCTTGAACAAATGATCTGCATAACACAAATTTTTTTAATATTATTTGATGAATACATCTATATTTGTCATCTGTCAACTAAAAACATTTATTGATTTCTCTCATTGTATATCTAATATTATCAATAAAGAACCCTCAAAAAATAGATCAACATGAAGTTAAACTAACTCACACTGATAACAATAATACAATCAATGATACAATAACGAAAAGCGAAATGCAAAGTCAACGTACTCAATTGTTACAACGAAAAGTAATGAAATGGTTATTTGTGTATCGAGCATTTATCCAGTCTATAAAATATCGATCAAAACAACTTGACAAAGATGAATACGAATGTTTGGAATTATTCGCTAAGACAATGAATGAAATTATGAAAGAAGATGATCCAATGGATAATGATGATGAGACTGATGATAATGCAAACGAAAAAGTGTGGAGAGAGGGTATTGTTTCAAGTGAGTTAAAATATTTCCTAACTTCTTTAATGCGTTGAACTTTAAAAAAGAGGATGATAAATTGTGATCTGTTTGAAAATCATACAAATTTCAGTGTCAAACAGAATAGAAATGTTTTGTCAAAGTTTATAGAAATGTTTGTATTTAAGTTGCTTTTACTGGATTATCTAGACCCAGATAGGAAATTCGAATAAAATGTTAATGTATATACAGTTCATAATTTCAGTGAATTTAAATACTGAATTGCATAGTTAATCATAAGCAATAATCATTACTTGAGGTATCCAACTAGATATTTCAAGATATAAAATGACTAATGAATAAAACTTTCAGCAAGACAATATTATATACATGCGAAGTGAGTAAGTGTATGATAAATAATGCCAGAATTGATAAATCACCTTTTTACAGTGCCAAGGAAAGTTATAAAAATCTATTTTGATATTCTCAATGCATTAAAATGACCACAAAAAATCCATTTACATTAAACATTCAGTGTATTCAATGGGATGATGTGTATTTTGTGAAAAAAATTCACTGCATTGTTAGAATACAATTTTTATACAACCTTATAAATCTTTGAAAATTTTACTATTATAGTTTCCTTATTTTTTACTCGATTGATTGACAGATACAACTGGAAAGATTTTGTAATGTATAAACTAGGTGACGTATAAAAGTTAACTTTAGTGAAAAAAAACTGCTATAAGGTCATAATGTCAATTTCCGGATTCATCTTTTTTTTTGCCTACATATTTACAGTTTATCACAAACAATAAGTCGACAAGTTTGTAATAAACTGAGCAGGAAATGCATTGCGTTCGTTTCAACTATATGTTTTAATGATATTTAAAATCAGTGAGCTGACAGTATGTAAATTTCAGATCTAGAAACTCGTATTGTATCACTTATAAAGGGTCAAACAACTAAAACGAATGATACTAGGCATAAATTTGTACGATTGAAGTAGTGCTGAAATAAAGTTATTATTGCTCAGTTGGGATTATACAGCAAAAGTGATGCGACTTGGGCAGTCAGCAACAAGAAGTCAATCTTAGTAGAGTTCAGCTTTCAACGTATAATTATCACGTTTAGCATACTGATTCACACCATTCTATATGTATATAAGTCAATACTTATGACAAATTTTTGACGTTTACTACCATTGGATTACTCATATATTTTAAAGAACTAAAACAGGTAGAAATTGGAGATCAAGACTAATAAGAAAAAGTCATTCCTTCTTACTTGAGATCAAGGGTCCTGAATTCGATTTTCCCGTGCGCATTGCTGATTAGTTTCATACTGGAACAAAAGGGCAGTCCAGTGTTTTCAGGTTTCTAATGATGGTCTAACATTGATAGATTAGTGTTTGTAATTAAAGAAAAAAGTAAGAGCAATTTAAAATCAAACACATGATTCATGAATAATCACTTTTGGTTTAGTGAATGTGATTTTGATTATTTTCCGTTTTGTCAGTTGAAAGAATATAATTTTCTTGGTTTGCGTTAAATTATGCAGAAGTAATTATTCATGTAGATCGATACTACTTAGTTTGTGTAATTTTAACAATACCTATATATCATCGTACCAGTAGTCGTTTTCACTGTTTCATAAGAAATTTTTATTAATGTTCGAAACAAACAGCAAATTTCCAACCTAATTTTCACTGGGAATCTTGTGTTTAGTGACTGGTAAATCAATCGTAAGTCAAGAATCCTTAACAAATTGCTGAAATTCATTTGATATATGATCACCCAACGTTTATTAGAATTGATTAGCTGATAAATTCAAAGGCTTCTTTGGGCAAAAACTGTAGATCGAAATATCTCGAATTTCTATATTATTTAAGCATATGATCAAGCTATTCATCTCGAATACGTTTAACGTTACGTGATCAATTTCAATAATCATATGCTCATTACCTAAAATGTGTGAAGTCTTTTGCGAATTGAACAATTTTAAACTTTTCATATAAGAAAAATGCCATTTGTTTGAATTTTACATAAAAATTCAATTTGTTGATAATTTCGCAATGTATGACTGAAGTGGAAGTGTTTAGTGAATCGGTAGATAAAATTTCGTATCCTGATTAAAAATGACAATTTTAATATTGATTTCCACTAGAAATTTCAAGGTGTTATGGATTTTTCGCTAGTTTTACAGCTGAAATTATTAGACAGATATTAAAATATACATCATTTATTTCGATAATGAAATTACATCTGGTAATAAATCTTTGGAGCTACACTACTGACTATACCCGTGAGGAATGTTTTCCGAGGTCTAGTGAGAAGTGGTTACTTGTCGAGTTCAACCCTGTCCAGATGTGAAGCAGTGCTCACCGAAGACAGTGAATGAGGTTGCGCAAGAGGGTGAATTGATCGAAGGTAAACAATAATACCCTTAGATACTGTCTCAGTGGTCCAGAGGTTAGGTGATCGAACGCAAGACCGAAGGTCCTGGGTTCGAATCCTGTGAGGTTCAGGAGTCGTGGGTGCGCACTACTGATGAGTTATATAACTCTGAAATAAAATGTCAATTTACAATCAGATGATTTTGTCAGTATGTCAAATGATTAACTCGTTTTGATGTAATGTATCTTCGTTGCGACAGTCACTCAGAGACGACTACCGGACTATGTTAGCAAGGAATTTCCTATTGAAAACTTGTATTCAGATCCCGGACTGTTAATAATAATATACAATGCTCATGAAAAGTTTTAATATTCTACTAAGAAGTGGGCTTTCAGTAACAGCTCAAGACAATGTAGAATAATCAGTAAAATGAACTCTTTTTTCAAATATTGTGTTATTTTTGTATTGATTTGTTTTTGAAAAAAATCCCTCTGCAAATGTAATGTAATAATTACCAAATATCAAAACTTTGAAGCGTGAATGATGATAGAGCTATACACTTCATTTTATTCAACCTCCATGGCTAATGCCAACTGACAAAAATCAATATGCTCGAAAGCAGATTAATTCTGATAATCGCTGGTGAAAAAGATTATGTCTAGTTGTGTGTTTTTGTTCTATTTTGAAATAAACACATTTCTATGAAATTACTGATTGAAATAATAAGCGCATGATATACATACATAACAGGATTATGTCGAGTACAATTTATGAAGAAATTCCCATTCGAAATAATAGTTAAGTAATTGGATGATCTGTGGCAGAAAAAATATTCTAATGCAAAACAGATATTTAGGCGTTCGCGCACAATACCGAAGGTCCCGGGTTCGAATCCTGCGAGGTGCAGGAGTCGTGGATGCGCACTGCTGATGAGTCCCGTACCAGGACGAAACGGCCGTCCAGTGCTTCTAAGTTTCTAATGGTGGTCTAACAATGATTGATTAATGACTTCAAATGTGTAAAAAAACACAGTAATCTCCATAACACTGATTGAAAATGATATTTATATTCAGAAACTGATGATGTATATATACAAATTCTATAACTAAGTTAATTAAAATGAATTTCATAATAAATACAGAATTTTATTTACTGATGAATTGTATTTAGATACGTTCTGATAATAAATGACAGATAAGGAGCAGTTTTTGAAGCAGAACAAACGGTTTCGAAAATTAGATAATTTGATTCGAATGAAGCTTATAATTTGAATGACCAATATAATATACGAAAAACAACTTATTATTTGATATCTTTTTATATTTCACTCATACATAATCACAAGAGATCTTACAAGTTGGGAATGAACTATCAGACAATTACACTGTTTTATGAAGTAACAACCCACTAGTCTGAAGATATAATACTCAGTCTCTAGATAGAATAAGATTATGATGAACTGCCTAGAATGTGACATCTATTTAGTGTTGAATTATTTTTAATGGTTCCACATTTGAGATTAGTACTTGATATACTAATTTCCAAAATGACTATATTAATCACATTTCAATTCAAAGAAAATTGCTTGAACTAACTTTCCATTTCATAACCTACTTTAGAATTATACTTAAATGCTTCTCCTATTTTACCTTATATTCAGCATCCACCATGTAATGTTATAAATGATCCTATCATATTTAGAATAAATCTATCAGGGAATAATTATTATATACAGCTTTAAATCCATATATATATATATATATATATATATATATATATATATATATATATATATATATATGATTTCATTGAACTATTCCAGTAAACAGTATAAATTTGATTTAGATGAGTTATACAAAATTAAATAAAAACAAATTTTAATTCTCAACGATATTTCTCATTTCAGGAAATATTTCTGTAGGAATTCGCCTCAAAATCATTGTATAGAAGCTTGTAAAATTCCTATATTTCACTTACAACTATTTGGTTTGGTAGATTAGTTGTCAGTGGTTAAGTAGGTAAACGTAACATATTCGATTTCCCATTCATTTTTTAGTACCATCAGCTGTCATTTAAAATGCACAGCTTAAAAGTAGGTAAATAATTTTTTCCCCTTGAATTATTATGTTATTGGATGGCTGTCAGTTTTTGTTCTTCAACTGAATACGTTATCATATTGTTATTTGTTTCAATTTGTTAAAGTGGATGAACAAAAGCTGCCAAGATAAAACAATCTGCAGGTTGACTAAAATTTCATAGCCAATTTCATTGATGAATAAATACAGTAAACTATAATGCGTTTTACAATGCCAGTTGACATAATTGACAAAACGCTTTAAATTAAAACGCCTCGACATGATTATCATAGTCTTTCAGATACTAAATTCGCCTTGTCCATTGTTTAAACCTAATTGGTCTTGTTGATGTTATGAATATGGAGTAGTCCCTTTGGAAAGGGTGAATCGATTTATACTGTATTTACAAACATCTGTGTTAGTTTTGCCAGTAGATCATTGTCAACAACAGTATAATCTAAAGCTTCTATTCCCAGGTAGGTAGGGTGATTAAGAACAAGACCAACAGAAAAAAATAATTAAATATTAATTTGAACGAAACATTTTGATTTTGTAACCACCAAAGTTATGTCACTTGGATGTATAATTACGTGATATTATTATATTCATGCATGAAACAGGCATGAACACTGATAAGAAAACAAAAAAAGTTTACTGCTCTTGGTATTCTTATGAAGCTTGGATATTTCCAATGCTCTCGATGTCGTTTCATCTAATTACTATATATATGTATATATATATATATATATATATATATATATATATTTATACTCAGAGCCAGATAGGATGAGTTCGTTAGATGCTGCTGAAATACACCGCTTTTCTCTAAACTCATGGTTTACGTTGCTAGCAGATATCGCTACTGTTTCCACAGCTTTTGGGATATCATTCCAAGCTGCCTTAGGGTGGGCATCACGTTCTACATGGCTGCCTAACCGTTTTTCTAGTTGCTCCTGAAATATATTTCTGCTTTGCAGTCATTAAGTAGAACCCTTAAAGGTTTCCTTGAGGTGTCTTTCCTACGTCCAGTAAGCTTCAAACAAATACGCGCTTGCACAAGAGCATGATCTGAATCTAAACAAGTGCCACAGAACGCACGACAGTCCTCTGTTGAACCCAGCCATAGGTGGCTGATGGCGATGTGATTTAGTTGCGTCCAGCGTTAAGACGACTTTGGGGGTTTCCAGGTCAAGAAATGTTTTTCGTTATGCTTAAAGTTAGTGTTTTCTAAAAAAATAAGCGATTATCTGAGCACAGCCGTCATTATCTGATCTTTGAGCCACGACATCATTCAGGTCCATCCAGGTATCTTTCCTTTTCACTGAGTCTACTTACTTGAGCATTAAAGTCACCAGCCATTATTACTATATCAGAGCGCGTAACTTTTTGAAGAAGGTTAGAAAGGTTTCTGTAAAACTGATCTTGTATCTCTACTGAACTGCAGTCAGTGAAGGCGCAGGCAGAGACAACAAAGAGGCAACGTTGAGTTTCCCTATCTTTACAAGTTCGTATCGTCCAGTTTAGTCGGACAAAGTATAATCAACTGTCTGTCTGGATCCAGTCTAAGAAAGCTAGTTCTGCCCGATGATTTACTACTACACCTAAACCAGCGAGGCCTCAAAAAGCAGCACCAGGCCTCCCAGATACACAAAGTGTACGTCGAGCTACTTCTTTATTTTAACATAGAGAGGTTAAATGAATGACGCTACTCGGTTACTCTGTGCGCGTTTCCGAGATACAGCATACATCTATAGCGCGAGATTTTAAAGTTCTAAATAATGAAGCCTGTTGTCCTATTAGACACAATGACCAGAAATTGAAGGCTCCAACATGTAGGTTACTATGGGGTTTCAGGTGACTAGGAATAACCATTTATGAACTCGAATCGCGTGCATTGGCGGTGCAGCATGATAAAGGGATTTGAGGAGGGTGATTCGTGGAGATAAGAGATATGTTAGAGGATGTAGAAAGGATTTGATTGTGACCAATTTGGTATCGTGTGCTGTTATGGGTATGAAGGCGGATGACACTTCCAGGCTGCCCGCACCGTGGGTGTTATATGAGGAACGTGAAAAAGAAGCTGGTCTTAGAGACCTGGGCGTGAGACTGCAGAGCTCAAGGGACAACTGCTTGAGGCTGGTCACGCACGGCCTTTTTGTGCGGGGATTTTTAAAGTGTTAGCTCCGCTCTCGCTTAAAATGCCTTACCACCGAAGATGGAAATCCGTGAGGTAAGTTGATGTTCGACACTTTTAGGGTTGACCGTTTTTAACCCCTTTCTTCCTTGTGAAAAGATAGTATCGCTGCAAATGCTGGTTGTCCGAGGGGAACATCTTACTGCTGTCACACCCCTCTACAGTCAGCAGTATGACATCGTCATCAGACTTAGAGTAGCTGCTTTTAGTCCCAACGTTCTCCAATCGACCTGCCTGGCATTGTAGAACCTACAGGATCACATGTTCCAGCCAGTATAGCTCAGCTGGTTCATCACAATAGGCAAGCCCGAACACCACGTCACGGTAGCAGCCGCGGTCAGGATTAGTGGTAGTCGAAAATACTGGGGATCGAAGTTATGATTTGAAAAGCATATCCGTGTTAAATAATTTTGAAAAGCGAAAAATGTCATGAGAACTTGAGAGAAGACCAGGGACGGATGCATTTGCACAATTGGAGGCAAGTTTGAGTCATGTCATTTCCCAATCGTAGCTGATACCTTGACGAGGTAGTTGAGCTTATCCATCATGATGACCCGACAGACCCAATCAGTAGTGGAAACTACAAACTCTTCTATCCTTAATATTCCTAGAGTTTATTGCAACTTCTCACAGATTTATAAGACAATATTCACAGGTCAATATTTTTCACCTGAATTTTCTAATTTATACTTATTTGTAAGATGTTTGGATTTTCTTTAAGTTGGTTTAAAACTATTTGAAAATGTGGACTATCTAAATTTGAGTATTTACGCAATAGCTTTAAAATGATATCAGTGATATTTGTATTTTTTTCAATGAGTGATTGATTGACACTATACAGAATTACATTACTTTACCATATATCCATATAGCCAATTGACGACTTTTTATTTTTTAACTAGATGTATTTAAAAGAAATAGCCTCTTCTACATAGTTCTCTGGGAATCCCAAAACATTTGTGTTTTATTTTAATTTTACACTGAAACTTTTCAATTCAAAGATATCAAGCTTTGCAAAAAAAAGGGGCAAATGTTTTAAAAATAGTTTTAACAATGCCATACAGATAACAGTCATTTGTGAAGGGTATACATTTTTGTGGTTAGTATAATAATAAAGCTATTTTATTTATTAGAAGTGACTGACTTTACTTAAATGAAACAGTTTGGTTATCAGTTTGTTATATAGAGTATTTTTTCCAGTGAATAATACTGTCCTCACAGAGCTATAGAAAGTGTTTAACCATAGTTCCATTTAGTGTTTTAAATAACATCAATTCTTTTTGTGAATTCCCAAAAAAAAATTTTGAGTATAAAAATGGGTTGTACGATCACATACTGACTGACCTCTAAATATGAACAACATTCTTTTGATTGAAATATTTGATTTCGATCCACCAATTGGGATTTGTGAAATTAAATTTTACAAAATTATATAGGATGAAGAGATAAATCTAAGTTGTGACAGGCTTGGTCAAATTAGATTTCTTAAATGAAAACACCATGTGAGATAGTTTTCTCAACAAAAAAAGAGAGATTTTTCACTGTGATAACCACTAATCGTAAATATCGACTGGGAATAATGTGAACTTTTTCATTCATTTCGAATTTGAATTACTAGTCGATGTAAGCATAAACAAATTGTACATAGTTTTTTATTGCATAAAAACAGTTAACTGTCAGTATTGAAACGATAATGAATGAGACAACGGTAAACTTCTTGTGTACAAATGTGAAGCTCGTAAAGACAATCAAACTTAAATCATAGTTTGACGAATTCATCTACAAAGATTGAACTCATTGTTTTTTGAATCTTTTATAAGAAACTAAATGTTCGCATCTCATGATGTCTAGGTACAATATATGCAAATGATTTTTTAACGACTAGTGATTCGGAGTTAAATCAAGCATGGAAAACCTAAGGTTCTCACTAAAGCGACAGATTTTAAGATATTTGATAAGTGAATAATTGCAACATTTGCCGACATTTAAGTCAAGGATCATATTTGCTTCGGTTTAGACTGTCCAATAATATGATTAAGTGAAACTTATTTTTATAAAATTCATCAATGATTTTAAGGCCTAGATAGTTTGCCGATGCTTAAAATATATAAGCCTTAAATTGTTTTCGAATTTTTTTTCCATACTGTTGTCATTGACATTGATAATTAATCTAACTTATATAGAAACGTACACACAAATACACAGGTATAAAAGTGGGAAAAATAAATTAACTAACTTTATAACTCCAATGTTAAACCACGATTTCAGGCTGTTTAAAAACTTTTTTCCGAAATTTCCACTAAAATTTCCTGCGATCCTTCACTTGCAAGTGAACAGAATGATTTCTCAAATAAACTTGTTCAAATTATTTGTAAAATCACTCTGTCTATCCTACTTTCTCTCTAAGTGAAGGCAACACATGGTGTATGTAAAGTTTAAAGAAAAAAATCAATGACGTTTTCCCACACTTATTATTAAGCATGCAACACAAAACATGTCTGTAAACGCTTTTTGCCTATTTAAACAATGCGGAAACTGAAATAATCAAGTTTCATACTTCATTCTGAATTACATGAAATAGTAGTGCTTAAATTACTGAATGATTTTTCATCAAGTTGATTTCTCCTTTCAGAAAAGATCACCAGTTGATTAGTCCTAGAACTCGGTGGGGGGCGGGGATTTTTCCAAACCATTGTAACGAATTTTTTCTCAACTCTTGTCCTTGTCCCTTTAAAAGTAAAACTCACTATAACTTCTATTCCTTCCTTATCTGTAAGTGGATAAGCAGTATATTTGTGACCTTTCATGTTCAGTTTTTTGAAGATTAAATAAGGACATTTAATACATAAATTATATATATATATATATATATATATATATATATATATATGATGTTAGCTGTCTTTTAATAAACAAAATCATAAATCTTAGTTGATTATTTGCACTTGTTATTAAATGATTCCATTGATATGTTCAAGTTATCTAAAATATCTAAAATACAAATTCGTTCTGTTAAAAAATTTTGACACTAATTCTGATCTATGCGTTTTTGAAATGATCAGTTTCACTCTGATTTTACTTTATTTTCATTGGACCGTACGGGGGTTTACTTAGGCTATAAATATTTATCCTGATAAATATTCATTTCATCAGTGTTTTGTTATTAGAGTATGATGCTTGTTAATTTTTGTACTAGCTGTACACAATCATTTTGAAAGAATTCTAACTGAATAATTGACGTGTTGTTTTTTTTGAAGACTGCATAAATCGATACATTACCACATTTTCATAAATAAACAAACTTTTTCCTAACGAACATTCACGTGATCGGTGTGTGTTTTGTAAAACTTCATCTACGTAATGTATGTAATAAAATAAAGTTTTATGTCTGTTCACCATCGTCATTCAATACACCATAACACATAGCTGACGTTATTAGGTTATGATGACAAACAGTCTATTTATTTATTGAGCTGCTAAATGTTCGATGATATGATTGACTTTTCATTAGTAAGACAATTGTTTAAATAGAAAATCAAACTTCCGGGAAATCATAAAAAAAACTATGTAAATATTACTACCGTTCATTCAAAAAGTTTATAAAATTCAATAATTCATGGTAAAAATTATTTTTTATTCTGCGAAAATTTGTAGGTCAACTGCAACTTTCTTTGTAAAACTATGAAGATGTACGGAATGGGTTGATTGGACGTGTTTTAAAAGAATCAACTGAAGAAGAGTGTTAGTTGCTTGCTTGTTAAATGCAAGAATAAGTTTTGAATAAGTTATTTGAGCGTTTGATTTACAAACACTGATAATTAGTTATTATCCTTTCTGTTATCCAATATAATTCAGGGACAAATAGGTGGGTCTATAAATGAGAGTTGCCTATTTATTACGTGATGAGACGATTCTATAACAAATCTGTTTACTCATTCACTGACATAAACGTGACTGGAAAACTCTGAGACGGATTACTACATGAATGTATTCATACCATCATCAATGCGTTTTTAGTATACAGGCGAAAACTATAAAACATTTTATAGTTTAGGGGAAATATATTGTTTTATAGTATGGAGTAGGAACTAACCACTTTCGATCAACTTTTGGCTTTCTAGCTGATTTCCAAAATTAAGAATGTGTTATTTGCCGTGATATTATTACTAATTTCATTTACATAAAACTATGCGGGTGATTTACTGTCAACGGAAATCGTAACAAATCCTACTTGATATTATTATAATCTGGATTTTAGTGATATTTTCAGGAGTTCGGTTTTCAGGTTATAGTCAGAGAATATGATTTATTTCAATCTAGACTAGTTAATTTGAAACTGACGTACTGTTTGGAAGAGTTAGACAAAGCGAAATCTGTTTCATAGTATTTCCGAATCCAGTTTGCCAGGATTAATATTCAAAAAGCAAGATGAACTTGGCTGAGATATTGAAACAGTATTATTAACAATATTTTTTCAAGACCGTTCATGAGGCATGAAAGGAATTGTGAAATAAAAATATGCTATGGCACAGTAGTTAAAATGTGAACAAAAATAATTAGTCTGTCGACTGGTTCAGCAGATTCATCGATCTGTTTTTTTAACTCAGCTTAAAACGACTTTTCATTATAGAGTTAGGGAGATTGTCGTTTATTGCTGAAATTATGAATCCCTAGATTGATCAGAGTTAGACATTAATACCTTTAGATGCAGGCGTTCGCGCGCAAGATCACAGGTCCCGGGTTCGAACCCTGCGAGCTGCTGAAATCGTGTATGCACACTGCTGATGAGCTTCATTCCAGGACGAAACAGTTTCCAGTGCTTTCAGGTTCTCAATGATGGTTTAACAATAACTGATGCATAAGTTCAGTAAAAATCATCCTAAAATCCTAAACATAGTGCACCCATTATTTAACACAAGACAGAATTCAGTATCGTCTGATTCCAATGTGAATACGAAATATTTGAACAGATTAATTATAATCGATTCGCTGTACATTTTGATTAGTTATGTGGCACTAGCACCATTCAACATTGTGAAATGATGTAGTGAAGCGCTAATTTTCCGTGAGCCCATATTGTGCAATATAATTCCAGTGGCCTTCATATGTATGCAGGTCATGAACAACATAATAATCCACTTTCAAATTTTGATTAGTTTATTTTCTTACTAATCCCACAAAGACTGTATTCATTCAGTGTGGTTGTTACAGTGTATAGACATACTTACACACATCAAAATAAATGTACAGACGTAAGTATGTCCATTGCCTTACAAACAATTTCTGTTTTTAATCGAATCAGAATTAAGCATATCGTTTATTAAAATACAGTTACAGGTAGATAGAATTGGCAAAGTTTAATGAATAAATGAAAACGTATACTTGTCCTTTTAGTGATTGGCTAATAATGTTAGGTAAAATCTTCATTGTGTATATAAAAACTTTACGACAGATGAATCTTGTTGTCTTCGTTTTTTTACGAATTGCTAATTTCTTATTGTTTAGTAATAATGTGTGAACAATAAGTAGAGAACATACTGTACTCTGCACTCAGCGAGGAATAGAATTGTTTATTTAACTTATACCATAGTTTAATCATTTAATTATAAAGCTGGGAAAATGTCTGTAAAACCTAAGCATCTTGATTAAAAAAATATATATTGCTGAAAGATACTAATCACATTGATCAAGTTATATAGAACTCAAATAAACATTACTTACTACTGATCAATAGAAATATGACATGATGAAGATATTGGAACATGTCAACAGATCCAAAGTTACATGATGTCAATTTACCAACTGAACAAGCAAAGATGCCTTCAATATCTTACTTTTTTGGTGAAACTTGTCAAGATTTACATAGACAACATTGTGACAATGGTGATGGTAATGAAATTAATGATAAAGAAAACTATAGTCACGTTCAAAATGAATCAGAGATGGCTGAATCGAATGATATTGATTTAATTTATACTCAAATGGATAACGATAATCTCACCCCGTCTATAATACTTACTTCTGATGACACTGAGTGGAAACCGTGTGAACGGGGTAGTATTTCAAGTATGGAGTCTATATCGAATTCACAAAGTCCTAGAACTTCATATAATTCTTTACTACATTGGGGTATTAATAATGCGAAAGATGAAAGAGGTAAGCATATATCCATTCATGTACATCATAAATAGTCAGCTGCATTTTATTAAGCTGAGAATTTAATGTTGGTGGTTTTAAGTAATGACTGGTAAGAGATTCAAACCCACTGAAAACCGATTAACACTGATTAGCCAGTTAATTCGAGCTCTTGACAAGTCAGTAGTTTTTATCTCCAAACTCACTCGGGATCACAATGAGTACCATTATCTCATATAGTTTTTCTCATTAATTCGTTTGAATAAATGCAGAACAATTAATGTAGCAGAATAATATTTAGTTGTTTCTCGTCAGCTGCTTAGAATCAAATCATGATAGAAAAAATCATTAAAAACCAGTGAACATACTTATTATCATAATATCAGAAAAGTTCTCATCAGTGAAAATTAATAAAACACCAATGAGGATAACAAGAGATAATATTTATATGCTAAATAATATGAATATTTCTCGATTAAACTGAGTACAGATCAAATAAGAATTGAGAATAATTATTCAGTCACAGTAAAACATGACTGATAGCTGATTCTTTTCGAATGCAGAGATGTGGCTTAAAAATTACTGAAATTACTTCAGCGAACTGTAGTAAATTAGATGCTCCTTCGTTTAGTAATTACCTCAGATGACCTAGAAATACTAACTTCATGATCACAGTCAAGCAAATGGCGTGCAATCACACTGCTGAAATCACGTTGTCTTCTTAGTTTAAGTTTCTGTGGAATGTTCTCTACTTTACAGACAGTGACCTACTTTCGTTCTTTCGAAGTATGTTCTTTTTTGTTAGGTACATGTAAACCGGGGAATACAATTAAAAGAATTTATCCGAACATGACTGTTTGAATGATACAGAGAAATCAGTTTGGCAACTGGATACGTCCTTTTTACCATAGCTTTTATTCTGAAATTGATATTTCTTGCTATTCCATCACCTTTGAAGTTAAGTTTTAAGAATAAGGATATCTTCTCATCAGCGGCATACTCCGATTCCTTTGCTTTCGTTTTCCCATATTTGGTTATGAATTTTTGAGAGTGACTATTGTATAGGTTACTGGACAGAAGTTATTGAAGTTTTTGCATAATCCACTTGATGAATCCTTTCGATAAGTAGTATATTTTTCCAGTCGACTACTTATAATACGCTTCATAGTAAGGCCCAGAAAATTACACACATTGTCAAGTTCTATCGTAAACCTAATGCAATACTAAATTTCACTTAATCAGAAGTATGTTGATAATCATCTCAAGCCATAAATATATATCATCAATGTTCCTGACGTACAATGTTGTATTGTCAACCACTAATGTTATAACTATCTGTTATAGGTTTCCCTACAAAGTCATATGGCAGGATTGAACCTATAGCGCTACTTCATCAGTTCGATGATGTAAGGTATTACTGAAGTGGAATTAAGCATTGTTGGTGCACAGTAATCGAAGTGTTGCCTGAATACATCTTTTGGTAGATGGAGTAGGTCAGCGTGATGACGTATTATTTGTGTGTGGTTTATTCTAGTGGGCCTATGGTAAATAATAGTGATGATGAATTTATCAGATCATATGGATTTGATTCATATATAATTATCTCCGTCCCTATAACTACAGCTAATCCTTTGTCAGATAATATGGTGTCGTCAATATTTTCATTCTGCATTATAATCCTTAAAGCTTTTTGATGAACTTTAGATAGATTTTCAATGTGTGGGATTCAGAATAACTTGTATTGTTTTTCAGTATCAATAAGTCGGGATTTTAACCCAACGGTGTTTTTCTTCATCAATCGGTTTTTATTAATTTTTATTGAAAAGAACTTTTCCGATATTTTGATCTAAACTATGTACACAAGTTTTTAATCAATTATTAGTTCCGATTTCAACTCTTTAAAATCAGTGTTCATGATTCCTGAATTCTGTTGTCTTATTAGGTCAAGATGTAGTCATTTTCGGTTAATAACTCTTATGTGCAATCTATAAAATATTGCTAAAACAAGAATATTTAATTTTCTTCAATATATATGTCGGAAAAATCAGCAGAATAAGTAATTACATAAGTGCAGCTTACAGGAGTGCTAGGAGGTGTTCGTTTGCGAAATTACACACTTTGCATATATACAAATTAATTCAATATTTGAAACCTTTCTCTAAAAAACATTGAAAATTTTTCAAAGTGAAGAGACTCACTTCTAATTTTGATTACTAGAAATATTAATTATTGAAAATTATTGGTAATAAACTAATGATCCGAAGGAAACTAATTTTATTGATATAAACTGGGATCATATTTTACTCTAAATGACTTTGAGTTTCCAGTAACTTGTTAACTTAACTTCCTATTGAACAGATATAGATCAAAAGATACTATTGTCATTCTAGTTGGATTTTTTCAGTTTATTTCCATCTTAAAAACAAATGAATTCATCTTCATCTATTTTTTCGACAGGCTGTCTTAAAATCCTACCGTCTAAGCATATTTAAGAAATGGAAGGTGAATTCTTCTATTCTAGGTCAAGGTTACATGTCAAATAATCTTTCTGATCAATGGCGGTTTGTGCAAGCTTGTATGCTGTCAAAAATTATCTGCATGAGTGTTTTTCTCTTGTTATATTCCCAAAGCTGATATGATCGATGTACACGTAAATATGCATGATATACAACTGTTCGTCATCTCTACTGATTTCGACCAAAAATTATACTTATCTTGAAGGACAAAAGACTATGTAGACAGTAAGATGGTATTTGTGATCAAGAAAGTGATTAAATATTATTTAACAAAGAAATTAGAGGGTATTCATCTGTTGAGATATTCCTTGAGATCCACATTTTATGAGATTTTTTCTAGGGTATCATTATTAGACAATAGTTAGTGACGATTTCCTACGCAAAATTGTTGAGTATATACTGACTACTGAGAATTAGTAAATTTTTTATTTTGCCCCACCATTCAAAGCGATAGTAAAACGTCTCTAGTTGCAGTGTGAACACAATTTATTTATTCTAGAGAGGATGAAAAGTTCTTCCAAGGATTTGATTTGACCCACCATCCAAAGTATTATTACTTTGCTGTTCTTTGTTACACTTGCGACATTTGACAATGAAAATTAATTGTTTAGGAAAATTAGTGAATTGAATAACTGCTGAAAACACTCTTAACTCGATTTATGTGTCAGAAAATGAGTACGATGCTCTAAAGTTGGTATCTGCAAAATTTAATAATTACTGCTGAACAGCTGTCGTCACACTACTTGTTATCTAAATACGTAATTTATTAGGATATATATATATATATATATATATATATATATATATATATGGCAGTTTGCAATAAATAACTTTATATCGTTATTACTGAACACTGAATGCTTGCTGTTTTAATAAGCAAGCTGGCTAATACAAACGTTGGTAAAACATTTTCCTGTTCATTAGGTGAAAAATATTAGGCTTTCAAATTGTTTTCGCTCTTTAAAAAACTAGATAACAACCGCTTTTATCAATTTTTTGAGATTATATATCTATTACATTTGAACATGAAGCATTTTTTGATGAGAGAGTAGTTGAGCTGAAAGACCTGCAGATCTCCATATGTTATCCATAATTAATCAGGCAATGTCAATCAGTCAGATGCAATGTAAAACTTCGTACCTCAGTACATCAGTTCATGTTGCCATACCACATTAGCACAGAGATGTAATTGTCAATCAGACTATGTACTGATCAGGACTAGTGATTGTAACTTAAGAGTTTCATACAAATAATCTGTCTGCGTAATTACTAAATTATACTGATAAATGTTGAAATAATTGAAGTGTAGCATGCAATCATAGTATCTTTAAGATCGATAGCCCAGATTATTAACTATCATACTCCATAGTGTATATTTCCAGTCATGTTTTGCCCAGCACACTAAATATAACTTGACGTAACGTAGATGATTTTATCGTTCTATGAAAATTAAAATTCCTTATTTCTAATTAAAACTAACTTATTGAGTCAAACACGTTAGCCGTAACAGCACATGCCTAAAATTTTTACTCCATTAATTTATACATACATTCAAAATAATATTTCTACACCAGTGATGAAACTATTTTGTTTCCCGATGAATCATTTATCTAACGTGTGATTCATATTTTTAGTTTAACGTCATAAATGCTTATCATGTATTGACTCTTCTTCTTCACTAAAATCATCAAAGAAATATTTTCAATTTGTACATTATTTCTTCCCTTATTGGTTAGACTGAACATTCAATCATTTGTGTTTTACAAGGTCATCGCTGATATTTTGAATAAACAAATAGAATCAATTAACAAGGCCCAAAATGGCCTTGGTAATATATGTATCATTAGTGGCTTGATGTATTGGTTTTATAATTTTGATTCAGATTGTTTACAGAAAACACAACCATAATAATAATGTCAGCGAGAGGAAATTTATTCTGAGAAAAGCGATATGTTATTTCACCAATGAATTCCTAGTTGATTTACATATTGTTTACGTTATTAATCTCTAAACAGTCGATTCATCAACTTATTTATCCCACTTTATTGATTAATCACTAAAATAATACTGAACCCTAACTGTTTCTTGCCTGTGTAATTAATTTTGCTTAGATTATGTAGTAGGCTTTCTAATGACAAAATATTTATTTATTTGGTTACCTGATATATATATATATATATATATATATATATATATATATATATATATATTATATAAGCGTTTTGTGTTATTCCTATAGAAGTACATTTAATTACATAAGTTATTCATATGGGTGTTAGTCTTCAACTTCTACGTCAAACGAGTGAATTGAAGCCATTATAAAATATCTATTCACATGAATGTACAGTCTGATTATGTGGTTAATTTTGATTGTTATAAAACCGTTGCAATGATTTAATTTTTAATACAATAGCTATGAGAGAACACAAATAAAATTTGAAGAATTATCAATTAAACAGGGCAATAGTCTAGCTAAAAAGATAAATCATAGATAGTATTCGTCAAAGATTTATCTCATTCAGAGTACTAGTGAGAGTTAGGGAAACCTAAATAGTTTTTCGTCTCATAAAGTTACTCTTCTACAGGAATAAAATCCGAAACCTTTAAGTTTCTCGAAAATTTCCCGAGATTAAGGCCATTATTCTGGGATACACCAGTGTAATCCCAATTTCAGTCAACTTTCAATAAGACACGACGATCATCCTTTGTCAGCTTTCACTTCCTACATGTCTGAACATGATCAGTCTTCATTTTTCTTTTGCAAGTAGTAGGGAGTTTAGAAATTTTCATGTGCTTGTTTTACCATTATTACAGGATCTAATTCTTTTAATCTTATAATTAACTACTAAATTCAACTCGATTTCTTTTGTATATGATTCACTCTTCAATCGTGAAGCTCATGTCAAAGAGGTATGATTGTCTTAACGACTACATTTTTTAAGGATTTTAACTAATACTAGGTTAAAAATTGCTTAACATTTTAAACATACGGTACAAGATAAAACAAAAAGCCCGGTGATTCACATGTCACCCAGTTGGTCGGAAAGTAATCTTGAAGGAAAAATTACAACACTAGATATTTTCGTATCATCCATTTGAACCAACTATTCTTGTATTTAAAATAAAATATTAAATAAGAACTTTGTCGAAATTGCTGTTAACAAAAAAATTTTCTTAATTTTATTATCTTCAACGACCTTAAAAAAGCTTACTTGAATTTCATAAGAATATACAAAGTTGATGAATGAATAATTCGTATAATCGAATTATTTGTAATTGAACAAATTTATCAACTGATATTCAAATAATGAGTAACGTTTTAACCAATAGCTGTGATTACGAATGGGTGATCAGATAAAATTTGTTTTAGATGTATATTTTTGGACAGTATAATATTTGTGTAGATTGCCGACTTTTCATAGTTCAAGTCTACGTTAACCTAACCACCAGTGATAACTGATAACTGCTGAACACCTATTTCACCTTATTGTAATACTGTTTAGCTGACCCCACTAGTGATCAGGCCCGGAACCTACAGTCTCACGCCTCTTATTACTGAGCAGTCATCTCTTAATGCACATGTTCAGCTTCAATCAAGTGACCATATTCGTTTATCTGAGGTGGGCTACTGTTTCGCACCCAACAAAGCTAAACTACACTGGTTACTGAAATAATGAACCTAGAAGGATATTTAAACAATTTTTCATTTGAATTTTGTGCACAAGGTTTGTATATTGACTTCATAACATAAAATTACAACTTTCAATTCAGAACTCTGTTTTCTGTCTGACAAAAAGCAGCTGAAAATTAATGGTGTTTCATGAAATGTAAAGATATCCATAAGGAGGTAAACATTTCGCTGTTGAATAATCAGTTAAAATGCAGTGTTAGTTTACATGATGCATCCGTAGAAATGAACTACAAGTTCTGTCCCGTTCCTCTCACTCAGCAAGCTCTTAATCTTTTTATCAACAACCCACGATAATTAATCTCAAGTAACAGGCATGTTAAAGGACATATGCTAAGGAGTTTCAGTTAATTATGAATATGATATAGGAAGAAATACGAGTTTAAATATCAATATTTAATCATTTGGCAATCATATCTGTTTGTTTGCATAATAAATTTAGAACTTTTGAGCCAGTGGAAATCTGTGTTAGATTGTACATTTTATCCTATTTGAATCGTGTACATAGTCTGATTATGCAAGAATATTTTAATCGTTTCATACGGCATACTGTTTACAACCAGTGTACATCTGGTTTATTTTCTGAGTGTAATATACTGAAAAAATTTATTTATAATGTATATCCGGTATTTAAACATGGTTATCTAATCATAACTCAATATGTCACGGAAGTATTGCACCTTGTGGTAGATATTAATTATTTTCGTCATAGACTGAAACAGTTTAAATGAAAAACACGACTGAAATTCAAGTCAACCACCAATGGAAGTCATCAACAACATGCTTACACAGATAATTTGTTTCAATCAGTCTTTTTGTGTATCTCATAAATACTATAATTTATTAGTTCTACACATATTCTATGTGTTTAGATTTATTGGTTCATTTAAAACACTGTTTATTCTATCCTGACTCCTTTCGACCTTTTCTTCAATAAAAAAGTAATTCCTATTTTCATATTATAAAACATGTGTGAATAAACAGCTTTCATATTATTCTACTACGATAACAAAATCTCAACGACGTTAATAGTATTTTATATTTTCGTTTCTAAATACTACTGATGTTGACTGATACTAACCATACAGCGCTTGTTATTTCGAAGGAAAAAGTACTTATCAATATTTTATAATGCCAATAGATACGGGAACGTTTCACTTGTATACTTAAGAATATAGACCGTTTACTTAATTCACGACCGAAATTCCGAATGAGGTCATCAAATATACAGATGTATTTTGTTGTAAGTGAATTCACCTGTTTTATTTGACATCAAACGTAGAGACATCAAAAATTTAGCTTCCTACCAGAAAATTATTTATTCTCTATTAAGTAATAATTAGAAAACGTTCGTCTAGTGCTTCCAGGATTTCAATAATTATCTTATTTATATCAGTTCGTGATTTCGATGAAACAGAAAATGGATATTTTTCTATCATTTTATGTACACTGATTATCAAATTATCATTAAAGTAGGATGAATGCCTCATTCACAAATCCGGTAGAAAACCTAATTTTCCTAATTATGACATGGTGTAAAAGTCTGTTTCTTATTAGTGACTTATTTTTTGGTTTACAAACCGACTCCTACTTAGTTACTGAGTTACATTGAATTTAGGAGTGTTAAACTTATTGCTTGGGTTTTTCGAAATATTCATTGTAAAATAACACCTTTATTCACTTGTAACGGTCAATATAAACGTTGGTCATCTATTTGTGTGGATACTTGAAAAATTGTCTTTCAGAAAATTATCTTTTTCAGAAATATTCTTTACATTCTCCCTGATCTAGACTTACTATCATCCCAAGCTTGATCCCTAGCAGAGTTAAGTCTGTTCATTGCTGAAGAGTTCATACTATAATAAAACAGTTGTCCACTCTTCTCTAATTCTTAATGAATGTCTAACTTGCTTCATTGACTGATGTGAATAATACTGAACAATCTTCAGTTACCGCTTTACTGAAATTATAGATCAAAATAGTTTAACTAGTTGACGCGTTGGTAAATTATATCAGAATGAACACTTCAATACATTATTTGGCATTTCACCTTATTACACAACAGATATAATTTATGACAAATGCCAAAGCAAAGAAAGTCAGATGATTAAAACTTCCAATACAGAGCAGTGTTTACACTGAAGCATGAAGTGTTATTCGATTCTTGAGATTTAACTAACCATTATATGTTAAAGGCACTTGTGTTTTTTTATTTGAATATTCATATTTTCAAAGAAAATCGTTTCGATTTTGAAAATGACGAAGCTGGAAATGAAAGCACAACTCCAGATTATTTGTTCTCTCTATGAAAAAACAAAAAGCAATGCACTACTTAGTGACTTACTTACTTACTTATGGCTGTTACCTCAAATGGAGCAAAGGTCGCCAACCAGTTTTCTCCAACCAACTCTGTGCTGGGCAACTCTCCAGTTCTGTCCAATGTTTGTTCATTCTTGTCATATCTTTCTCTATTTCTCGGCGTAATGTGTTCCTTGGCCTTTCTCTTTTCATTTTGCCTTGAGAGTTCCATGTAAGGGCTTGTCTCGTGACGCAGTTAGGTGCTTTTCGTAGTGTGTGTCCTATCCACTTCCACCGCTTCTTCCTGATTTCCTCCTCCAACTACTTAGTGAGTAGTGATAAAATGGATTTTTTCTAAACAGTATCTTCTTTTTTAGCAAAGTTTCTATTCATCTTCTCTGATTACTACTTGATAGCAATAGGTTTGTTGAATTAATTATGCATATAAACTTAATTTTTTCTGTAATCAGATCAAATCGTGAACTCAATGTAATGTAATTATAAGAAACATCTGATTTCAGTATCGCTTTAGCCTTCTTTTACTTTTAGTTTAACGTTGAAGGTAGTTAGTTAGTTTATGAATATTTAATTTGTACTCGAAAATAATTCTGAGTTCAATGGCATAATAAATTTTTGTAGATGGAAAATAATTTGTTTTTATAACAAGCTTAAAAAACAAAATGCTTCCCTATTATTAAATGTTCAAAACAAATCTTTTCGTCTTTAGTGTAAACAGTAAGTTCAGTGTTTATTGACCGGGAAGTGAATGACTTTCAATTGCTTCATATTCATAATGGATATGAATGGTGACAAAAGAATATTATTCAACAGAAAATGTAAAAATACTCTATAGTGTATTGAATATAATAAAATTTACAGAGAAACAATGATATCATGATAAAATTAGATAAGTGGCTAGCCGTTATGCGTTTTTAGTTTCAAACATTTTTTTTATGCATAGGACAAATATTGTTAGCTGAAATTAAAATCTGTGAAATTTGACTTGATTAGTTTTAAAATAAATAACCGGAGATCGATCAAAATTCAGCGTGAATAAAGTAACTGTGTTTATCGTTAAGTCTGAACAGTAGGACACAGGTTGTGTGTGTAGTTTTCAGCTTTACGAGAATGAACACTTACTGAGTCACATTTGGTGGGACTCAAGACTGTCCAATTTTAATTAAGTGAAAGTAAATCACACAGAATACAGATTCAGTATGATAAAAAAAATATATGGTGTCCGTAGTTATTTCTTCTTATTTTCTTAGTAGTAAACGTATAAGCTGAATTTTTAACAGTTAATAAATAAACACTTCGTGCTTTCTGGCATAACTACTTTCATACTAATATGTAATATATATTGCAATGTCTTTACTAAAAAACAAACAAATCTGTTTACGCAAACAAATTAAATGTGTACAAAAATTTTCAAATCATAGAAAAAGCACAACCTCTTGACTTTTATTGTAAAATCACTTATCTACTAAGATACAAGTTAATTTATTTGGTGGTTGATAAATTGAATTCTTTCCAAAACATCGAAACAAACCAAAATATTTTTTAATCTTATCAAACTAAATTACTATGTTTTCGAAGGTAATCTGATAAGTTGGAGCAAAAACACATTTGAGCTTTATTGTCAATCAGTGTTTTATGCGACAGTCAAAAAGTTATTTAGTTTATTTATTTTTTAGTTAAGATACCCAACTCTATTGTATAGCGATCTTGTTTACTGTA